>CAJQZN010038117.1:0-37231 GCA_907164685.1 Colias eurytheme | reverse complement strand
ACCTACCTGTTACATACCTGAAAATTGAATAGATTTTAAATTGTTTGAAAGTGAACAATTTTAAATCTATAATAAAATCTAAATGCACGTAGGTAAAAAGATATCGAATATGTACTTACATTTTATAAAAACTTCCTAAGGAGATAAAATTTTATAAAATAGTTGGAAATAGAACACGGTTAAGATAATTATAATAAAATACCTGACCTAGAATAAAAAAGATTTACATACGGCTAGCTCAAGATATGCGGGCACATTTATTTATTATTATTATTATCTATTCAAAATATTGATTATTGAATAAAAAAAATATACTTATTATTATGGTCAGGAAATTCCGAGTTTATCATAAATTTGGCTCTTTTATCTACTGTCTTCAGAAATAATATGTAGATATTATAATAAAACCGCTTTCAAATGAATAAGATCAAAATATTTAAATAGATACAAACGGGTGTCACCAGCTTACAAGTAAAAAAAAATACTATAAAAATAAAGTTTATTTGACTCAAAAAACAAAAACACAAGGTGTATACAGATATATTATTTGCAGGTACATTTTTTTACATACAGAGTAATATAAAGGTCCACCTAGACGAAAAGTCTGAGGTAACGCCAAACAAAGTACGGTCATATTGAAAACTCTTTTTTTTAGTCTGTGGAAAAGGAAATTCGATCTTACATCTTATGTATACGTTAAATAATTGTGAAATAGGATAGCGAGTTGGAACAAGATAAGTGTGAGTCTATGAAAATTCTGGTTTTAAACAGATATTAAATATCAGATTTGTATATTATATCTAGTTTGGACAGCGATTGATTTCATCGGTTTGTCAATTGCAGTAATTTATGTTTTAATTAGGTGAACGATGCAATCGGTGCATAATAAGAAAAATGAAACCGTCAAGTGAGAGTTTAATGAACGCGAAGGGTTCCGTAGATATTTAACAATATGTACATAGAGTTAATTGTTAAATATTTTATTAAATTATAGCACAGATAATATACCTAATAACTTACTTGCACTTTGTAAGCTTTAACTTGAAGTAAAAAACAAATTTGTTCCTAGTCCGTAGACTTACAGTTATAATGATATAAATGATATTAAAGCAATATTTTGCAATGTCATAGGTATATTCAATGAATAACTGTTATATCAAAAACGTTAATTCAAAAAGTCCCTAACTTATATTTATCCTTTATGTGAAAAATCTTTACATTAATAATTGGCTGCAGGTCTTAACAATTTATATTAATTGTTTTATTGTAATAAAAGTGTGTATTAAATAGCTCTACTGCATTTTGTAGTAAAGACAGCTTTATAATTTGTATGTATTTTGTAAGTAGATATAATCAAATGTAGGTATGTACAATATATTTGTTGTAATTGCATGAATGCCTTAAAACAGGGATATCAGAATGCATATCTGTACCTATACACAAGGCGTTTCTATCCCACCAATGTCTTATAAAATTTTTATCAATCCAAATCTTAAAATCTCATATCAATTAAGCACATTTATTTTAATTATTATTATAGCCGTATAAACAAGTCATTCCAAATATTTCTTATCTTTATTTCATTAACATTTGAAACCCATTGACTGTTATCTATCCGATCCGCACTCTTCCATTGAATAATTTTATTTAAATTATATATTTTTAATTTAAAATTTATAGATTGGTAGAATTTGATTTCTAGATCAAATAAAATGTCATCTTAGAAAACATTTCGTGAAATCTAGAAATTAACATAAACCCACCCATTTTCTCAGTAGATTTAGTTATTGCCTAAAGTTTGTGATCTTATTGCAAAAAATGATTTAAATGTCAAAATTTATTTAAAAATTAGTCTTTTATCTAATGGCGAATATCAAAATATGAAAAAACTTATTAAAAAATAGAAGAAGAAATTCAATACTATGCTGTGATAAACATCGGTCTCACGCATCGGAATACTAAGAAAATTCTTCAATTTATATCATATATTTGAATCATAATAATTGTAATAATATTCGCATTCGGAACTATCTTGAATATTTCTGATAAATACTATTTAAACACAACTTGCATTACATTAATAATTCTCTTTCCAAAGTCTACTAAAGGTTTTATAAACTTTGGAAAGGGTAAGTATTAAGTCTGTGTAAGAAAAGCAAGGACATTTTAGGTGCTCTACCAAGCACGGAGGTGCTTGAAGCCTGAAATACCACAAAGCCATAAATAGCCTAACCACTAAAGGATAAACCATAGGTACATGAATATTGAACGCCTCATCGTCTTTAACAGCAATTATGTTACTATGGAACTTCAATTAGTTGCTCGAATAATTATTTAAACCTTTTTAATCGAGTAAACTTTAACAGGAGCTTTTGAATAATTAGTACATAAGAAAGGGCTTTCCTTTAGCTTTACCTTCAAGCGACAAATGTATACCTACATACGTATTTTGTTTGCGATTGTCGATTAGACTTTTATGTATTGTACATGTTGTTGTATAAAAATACCTACCAACTAAAATGTTGATTCTGAAACTGTAAGTCACATATCACAGGATTTAATATAACATATGATTCACATAAAATTTGTATGTACTATGGAAATATAGAAAAAGTTGATCTTTAGATGAGCGTCTCATCTTTGGACCTTCCATTATCATATTATTGTTGTACAATAATTCCCACAGAGTACTCTGTAGTTACGACGTTATCAAGAAAAAACATATACGTTATTCAATTAACATCGCTATCTATATTTACTATAACTGTAAAATTAAGATATGAGCCAATTTGTAAACATAATCAACTAATAAATTAAAGAATACTAATTAGGGATAATAGATATTGCAAATAAATAACAATCAAGTTAAACGAACTACACTTGACACCAATTGCTGATAATTACTGGCGGTAAATGTTTTCAAATAATTTTATACCCTTTTAAAAGGTTGGAACATACTTGTTTGTAAAATAATACAATTCTATGTTATGTAGGTACATTAGGATGATATTTGCAAATACATAATAATTATAATCAATAATCTAAATTTTAAGCCGATGTATACTAAAATCAGAATCTACATACGTTATGGCAGAACTTTTGAACTCGTATTATCAAATCCTATAAACCTAACTTTCCCTTCCTACTTACATTTGTTTTGATACAAAATAAAATTACTCTATTCATCACACGACATGTCCTTATTTCAATTTATCGACAAAAACTGGTCACAAACTCAACCAATTACTTTCACAATTAAAACGTCAAGACGCATAACGTGACAAAAATTATTTACACCGCTGTGTTTTCGAAACATTCCAAGAATTTCTTAGACCTTTAATAATTAAAACTAGGAATATAAAAACATAACATGTAATGATGTAACCTTTAAACCTTTATGTTACTGTGCCACGCTTACACGATTATATTAGTCTTGTTAACACTGTATCAAATGACTGGTGATTTTAATCTTTTTAAAACGGCGACGATGTACAAGACTGAGGAAATAATTTCATATTATTAATTAAGTACATTATTCATAGATTTATAGGTTTAGACAAATAATATACCTTTATGGCATATACAAAATAAAATATGCAGCGAATTGCAATATCTTAAAAAATTAACGGCATAATACATTTGGTACCTAAATGCTTCGGATCAGACATCATTTTATTAAATTAATACCACGCTTGTAATAATAATAAATAAATAAAAATATTATAGATTAGATCTATATTATTAGTTATGTGATATGCTATAATGTCGATATGCTATAATATAAAGATTTAATATGTGTATTTGACTATCTTTTTGTTGTTGTTGTTGTTGTTGTTGTTATCTTTAATCTAGATCCTAGACTGTGATATATGGAGACACAGAATGACAAGTTTTTAATTGCTATTTTATACCAAAATTTATTTTCCTTTGCCCAGACTATTACAAAATAAGGAAAATTAATATTTGTATGGTTATTAAATTGATTAAATCAAAATAATATAAACTCGTATTGTGAATAAATATATTACCTATTAAGATTAACTCATAACTTATCCTACCTTTATTATAAATGCAAAAGTAGCTCTGTCTGTCTGTCGGTCTATCTGTCTGTCTTTTGCTGATATGGTACTAGAGGTCCGCCCCGGCTTCGCCCGTGGTACATATTTCGCAAAAAAAGATAGCCTATGTCCTTTCTCGGGTATCAAAATATCTCCATACCAAATTTCATGCAAATTGGTTCAGTAGTTTAGGCGTGATTGAGTAACAGACAGACAGACAGAGTATGGATTTGATAAAGATGACATTCGATACTAATCGAGTTTTTCTTTAACAACGCGGACTAATCCTTATGCGGAAAGCCTGCACTTATACTATATTCTGAAATATTCATCCCAAAATATGAGGTTTCTTACGTCTAAGTAAATAAAATACTTTGATACACCCTTTAACATAAAATTAAATGAATTAAAATAGTAAAATTGTTTAAAAACATACGATTCTAAGGTCATAATGTCACAATATGTATAGTTGTATACCTTTAGAATTTAGAGGAGTTCTAACAATTCACTACTATGTAGCGTATAGTGATAATATTTACGTAAACTTGACATAGACATGGTCTCATAGTAGACAACATTGATAAATAATAGTAATAAAATACAATGTAACGAATTGAACCTTTTAACCCTTCTCTTGACCATTTTATAGGAGTAAATATAATAATGTCAAACCAAGGCCAAAATGTGATTTATTTGTAAATAATAGGTGAAATATCGTCTATTATTAATAAGGATAGAAGTTTAAGAATTAACTTTACGTTAATTGCTGAATCATCACTACGACGTTTATAAGCTGTTTTAACGTTTATCATTTAGATATTTCGTCTAAAAGTTACTTAAAAATTTATAACATTGAAGAAAGCACATTGGATTTTGGACCAAGCAAGGAGTATCTAAAAGTTCTAAAACTAGCTGTGCCCCAAGGTTTTACCCGTATTACTCCGCTCCTGTTAGTCTTAGCGGGATGATATACATATAGTTTATAGCCTGCCTCCTGCCCTGCCTCAATGAATGGGCTATCTAACACCGAAATAATTTTTCAAAGCGGACCATCTATCTGTAGTTCCTGAGATAAGCGCGTTCAAACAAACAAACTCTTCAGCTTTATAATATTAGTATAGATGACTCGCTAATAATATAACGGTGTAAGATTGAAATGTAACTATATACTAAACAGTATGTATTATCTCTCTCAATAAACATAGTAACTACCTAATACTTATGTACATTGTACTTATATAGACATCAATTAGTCAGTTATTTGTTCATTGAACACTTTTTTATATTTTATTAAAACTTGTTTTAAGGGCGTCACTATATTATAAATACTATAATATGTATTGTAGTAGGATAGGCTGATAAAAAGACTAGATAAAAACGCGAGGTAGAAGAGTCATTAAAGTAATTTATAAAATAAATAAAAATGCACATTCTGTGTAATTGCAATACTAGAACCGGCTTTCTATTTAAGTTTTTTACTTTCTGTAGCAATTTGCAATTATATCAAGGGAAATTATTATAAGGAGACAAATATGGAAAATTACAGAGGCTCTAGTTAGTTAGTTTTGATTTTTATTTTAGTATGACAACATAATTTATGATGTAAGTCGTAAGCCTCTTTTATAATTTACTGTGATTTAGCAGTAGAAGGATTATATCCACAATTTAACTACAGACACGCTTATCATCATCTGTACAGGTATAATGTAAATTTAATAAAAGAGTACGAATAATAATTTTAATATGAATTCGTATTCGAAATGTATGTTCGATTACTCAAAATTCCGTTTAAATTCGGCTTTTACTGCTTATTTTATCTTAATTTTAGCTACCAATTTGTGTTCTTAAGTGTACAATTAGTGAATTAAGCATTATTATCAAAATCAAGAAAACGACTGTACTGTATAATGACTCTTAAGAGCAATAACCTTACGCGTGAGACAAAAGTGTAGCTTCAATCATCTGCTTCAATGAACACTAACGCTTTATATCATACTAGCGGTCCGCCCCGGCTTCGCCCGTGGTACATATTTCGCAATAAAAGGTAGCCTATGTTCTTTCTCAGGGTCTAAAGATTATCTGTGCCAAATTTCATCAAAATCGGTCCAGTAGTTTATGCGTGAAAACCATACATACATACATACTTACATACATACAAACTTTTCCTCTTTATAATATTAGTATAGACTAGCTTATTCCACCCGCGGCATCGCCCGCGCAATCAAAGAAAAACCCGCATAGTTCTCGAGGGATTTCCGGGATAAAACCTATCCTATTTCCTTTCTCGGGTATCAAAATATCTCTATACCAAATTTCATGCAAATTGGTTAGGTAGTGATTGAGTAACAGACAGACAGACAGAGTTACTTTCGCATTTATAATATTAGTATGGATTCTTACATGTTACATAATGTGCATTCAAATGTTTTTACTTTTCATTAAACAGAATTAACAATTTAGTGTTTTTAGTGAAAACTTTAGGTATAACTCCTTTGTTTATAACACAGTGACTTAAGTTATTTTTTAATTGAAAAGTAAGTTTCTCTGATAATTATACATGTAATTGAATTGAGTCCATACACAGAATAGAAAGACAGATATAAGATTCTTGAGAATCACCGTTGAGCTATGGCTCTATTAAAATTTAAAATTAGGATTTATTTCAATTAGGTACTTTAAATTGTATAAATAGAAGTCTTATCGAGCGTTTCGTTTCCAATTTGCCTCAAGTTTATAGTTTTTAAACTAATTCGCAATTACTTAAACTGTGTTTCGTGACATAAAAATGCACAAGGCTAGTTAAATTAGAATTAAAATTTTTAAGCCTAAACCGGTTAAAAACCAGTCTAATTTCAATCAGTCAAGAACTAACATCTAGCCTTATATATTGCTTAACATGTTTTAGTTTTAATAATATATTAAAGAAATTAGAACACACAGAAACCTGTAAATTACTTCTCAATTATAGCTTATACATTATACAAGCTTACATAGATGGAACCGGTTTAAATTTTATTTATATTTCATCACTAGCTGTGCCCCGCGATTTCAGCCGCATTGATCGGCTCTTATTGGTCTGAGGGTGTAGATATATAAATTATAGCCTATAGCCTTCCTTGATAAATGGCCTATTTAACACCGAAAGAATTTTTCAAATGTGACCAGGTTCCTGAGATTAGCGCGTTCAACCAAACTAGATTATAATATTAGTTTAGATTAAACTATAGATCGTTTTTTTTCTAAATTGAAGTTCCTATACAAATAAAAAAAAACCGGTGGCCGGAATAGATTCTTTTCCTTTCCGTAAAATTACAATTTGTAATGTCGAGTTTACAACAATGTTAACAAGAAAATAACATTTAATGTGTATTTCACATATTCTTGTTAACTTGTAATCACAGACGTAACTTTTAATAGTTATTATTTCTTGAATGGTTTTTACTACATTTTGTACTATATGGTTTTTTAAATTAAAAAAAAGAAGAACTTATAACACATAGTTAGTTGTATCATAAATAAATCTATTTAAGTATTTAAATTAATAATGAATTATTTTAAACGGGTCTCACGGGCATGCGCTGCCTCGATTATTGATGCAAGATTTATCGAATAATATTATAGGATAGATATTATTATTAAAAGTAAATAAAAATACTTTGCGAATATACCGGAATCTTTCAAATGTCAAATTGATAAGAGTAGATATACAATATCAATTTTCCGTTGTATTTATGTTGAATATTAAGGAGAACAAATAAAAAATAAGACGTGTGGCACTCGGGGACTGCCGCGGTAAAGCTATTGCATAGCATGCCTTCAAACCAACTCCGTGTCCGTCGGAGTGGGGAGCGTGAGGTTTTTCGTTACGGAATTTCTCGATTCGGTCCCCGCGCTCAAGGCCCGCGATAGAAGCTATGCAATAGCTTAAAATATCGTAAAACGGATCAATATTATTGTATGAAAATAAAGAGGATTGTAGATATTATAAATCAATTGATATGCACTACTACGTATCGTAAGATGTTTCCACGGAAGGGGCAACTGATTAAATGTTATGCATTTTTTAAGGAAAAATCCATGAGAAATGTTGAAACGCGGGATGTAGGAATAAAAGAGGAATAATTATATCATCTAAGTCGGGACCGATGGTCATTTTTCCATGATCTTCAATCCGAAACAAAAGTATTTGTATGATGTTTTATATAATACGTACATTTTAAATAAAAGTTTTTACCGGTTAGTAGCTTTCTGATAAAATCAGAATAATATTGTAAATGTGCTCTATAATTTAAATGTAAAATGTATTCGCTTCGAGAGAGACACGTGCGAAAATCCTTAAAAGCTCTGCAGTCGTCCTTGCCGTAGGAAACTTAATACAAAAACATCACACGATATTGACTATGACGCACATTAAAATATTTTTGACGCCTTTCTAGATTCAGTAACCTGTTTATGAATGAAGTATACGGTGTTATTTTTAGTATTGAATGTATAAAGGTGTAGGCTTTGCATTATTATTTGCGATACAAGAAATGACGACAGATTCGACCTTATTAAAGTTTTTTCATAGTGCTTGTCAGTATTTGCGTGGTAATTATAATTGCTTTTCAAATGTACCCCGCAATTAACGCTGTCAATTTTTATTTTATTGTCGTTTTTAGGTCATTAGCCTTAAATATAAAGAAAATGGTAAATTTCAATTATCGTTTTTGTTGCTTGTTTCCTCTTATTATGAGATTAAATAGTCACAGAACTATTCTTAGGCATAGGCATATAACAAGATCTTTTTAATTGTAACTAAATTGTTGCCTGAAGTAAATAAATAATAATCAAAATGTGGTTGTTAAATAAATTTGAGTAAACGTGCATGCATATACCATATAAAGAAAATCTCTGACTAGATTAACATTACAATAATATGTATGATTTTGAACGGTTCGAGAACGTTGGACACTTTGTAACGGTCTTATTTATGTTTATGGAACGAAGCTTTTTCGTGACGTCTCTTGCCTACTTCAAATATTTCATTAACCGACTTCAAAAAAAGGAGGAGGTTCTCAATTCAGCCGGTATTTTTTTATAATATGTACAAAAAAATACCATTGTCACCATAATAAATGCGTGGACATGTTTTTGTTTGCGTCAATTACGCCATAAATGCTGAACCATTTAGGATATAATATGGGATAATTGTAGCCCAGCAATGCTTTTACGGCTTAATACAATAGCTGAACTATTTAAGATGAAGGTGTTTCTGATAAATATACTATGTCTGTATGACTGTATAGTGTATATGTCTTTTACTTTATTCTGCAAACTACTTCTTGTAATGCCTCATACCGTATTTATTATAAGATCGGAGAATCTCTACGAAATTGTTACGAAACTTATAAAAATGCAAGAATAGTTGTTAACACTTTTAATTTTTCAATACTTTAGAAATGATAATCCATGATCAGTAAGGTTTTGAATTTTAACTTAATGCTAAAAAAAAGCTCACAACATCATAATATTGTCGTTATGTGTACAATAAGATTTTAAATTACAAGCGCTGCTATAAATCAAAAACTAGATGTAAAGCAAGAATTTCGCGTATTTATGATATTAATTTTAATATCTGACCTATCTCACGCAATTATGTATTATTTTAATAAATGAATAAACAACTATGTATATCACGAAGATTACGAAGAGCAGTAGTGAATTGAGAAAATGTTTTACTTATTTTATTTATTATTTTGAAGATCTAATATCTTTGCAGACAAATATTTAGCTATATTTTATAAAAAGGTCGTCTTAGATTGTATCATATAAGGGTCATTGTCAAATTTTGCGCAGGTAAACGTAACTGCAGATTTCAAAAATGTGAAAAAGAAAATATTTTAAAATTAAACTTTTCTTTATGCCTGTGCCTGTTAAAACAACTGAAGTAGGGTTAATTTAAGTTGGCCGCGATGTTTAGCTAATAATTTAAGATTTATTTCAGATTTAGTGCGTCAGGGTGGTGAAAAAATACAACTCTGTTATCATTATACTTTACCTTTTATCATAAAATTAAATAAGCCAGTCGCACATATTTTGGCTTTTATATTAATTACAGTCTTATATCTTATAATCACCATTAGAAGTACAAGCTTTTTTTAAGTTTTACAGTAATTCATTTAAAGTTTTAGTCAACTCTGTTACTTTATGAATAATAACAAACCTTAAATTCTACACAACTCCATGAAATATCTATAAATTAACAGCTAATTACAACATATAACCGCTTCATTAACTGGCAAATTAACCTATTGTAATATAGCAGTATTATATTGAATAGCTTTTCCTAAATTTCGTAAATATGTTCTTAAATCTTCGGGACACGAAAGTAACAGAGTTGTAACACAGTAACTTAGTTGTTCTTTTTGCACTATAAGTGAATAAATTGCATACTCTTGATATGTTTCCACGTTCGAAAAGATTGATTTTGGTTTTTAAAACATTTTTCTTACATGTGGGCTGATTTTTTTCATATGAAACTTTGATCCACAGCAAGACATTCTTTTATAATTTGTATTTCCTGCCTAGAGAATTTAACGGCCTTCTTGTCAAATATTTTATCAATAGCATACTTTTCCTTCCGATTCTTAACTTTTTCATGGCGTTTTTTAAAAGCATTTACTGGATTTACTGGATTGCCGTCCGTATTTATAGACTTTTTTCGTTTTTCTCTGTTGCATTGTTTTTAATACGTCTCGTATCTCTTGTTAACTGTTTGTAATTGTTACTTAAATTTTATATAATCTGTAAATAACTGCGATATGTTTCTCTTAACTTGCTTGCTGCTCAGCTAGCGTCAGAAGCATTTTAAGGGCGTTAGTAACGGCAGAATATCCTGTAACAATATTTTCAAGGTAACATTTAATTATATATGATTTATTTACATATAACAACTCAAAATTACTTTAGGAAACCGATTATTAAGAAAAAAAAAATATTACAAATATAACATTTCAAACAAAAGTTAAAGAATACATGCTTACTCAACTCTGTTACCATGAGCTAAGTAACAGAATGATGATAACAGAGTTGTAAATTTTACATTCTAAAAGACATAAATCATAGAATAATGCATTTAGTTATTTTTTTATTTCAAATTGAGCATAATTACCCCTTAAACAACAAATTGAACGTAAAATAATAGAAAAAAACGGGTTTACTTACGTTAATAGGGAGGTAACAATGTTGATGCGGAATAAAAACACGCGGCACGTTCAACGCCATGCGGTCGACTGAAATTCAGTGTACCCCTCCCCCCGACCTAACGAACGACCACAATGGCTGCAGAAACCTTGCTCAAGCTAATAGAAAGTCGAAAACAGCGCCACCTCTATTTTGAGTAATTATTTATTTAGTAACATAGTAGAGCACACGATTCTAAACACTACGTGGGACAAAGTTAAAAATTTTTTTGTAAAATAAATTTTAGCACTGATCGGTTTTAAAATCTACTCTTAGAAATATTTACAATATTCTGTTTATAGTAATATTTTAATTGATGTGGGTTGGTATATTGGAAATTGTAGTTATTTTATATTTTCTGTAACGAAGTGCTACTTGGGACAGGTCAAATTTGTATGGAAAACCCTTCTGTTACCAGAAAAAACCACAATGTTACTTTAAAAAATAAAATAAAAAATGAAAAATAGGCCTTTATTTTATTAACATATTATTAGTAATGCGATTAAGTTTGTATTTGCTGAAAGTTTTGAGTGACAGTTAACTTTTTAATGGTATAGAAGTAAAAAAGTTTTGAGGGACAAGTTTACCTGCGCAAAATTTGACAATGACCCATAACAGCTCTTATTGTGAGAATTTTATAAATTATGCGTTAATATCAATAACATCTTTATCCTTATACAATAAACATTCTTCTTTTATGACTCTCACACTTTGACCTCAACGTTAATTCACTATTTATGTATAACATTGCTTTTTCTCTGAGAAAGAAATTATTGTTTGACATGACACCACATAGTCATGCTGTTTATATCATGAATCTACGCCGTGCCGGGACTGGGCAGGACCGGGGCCGGAGCTAGGAAACAAATTAAACAATATCCAGATAACAATCAAATTTCATACATCTATTCTGATAATAAATTTATAGAGAGTTCAATTCTGTACATGAAATATATTTCCAAAACTATCATCATACAATAAGTATATATAATAATGTATTATCGCCCCGGAAGTCGTGTCGTGACACGGTGTAGCGTAAATAAAACATATGGTAGAAAGTGAGCATGCTTAAAATTTAAGTCTAGGTAGCTAACATCTAGTAAAATATTAGTTCAGCTATACATTGCTAAAGGTCAATCGCAATACAAGTAGGTAATAAAGTAATTTATATGCACATTATTTATTAACGAGAGCCGTTCTATTAAACAGCGATAAGTACTATTATATACGTAATATTTCCATCCTTGCTATAGTGCTGTTCATATTTGTAGGTTAATTACAAACAATTAATTAATTATGCACTATAATATTAGTGCGTAAGTTTGTTAAGGGTTCCGTAAAAAGTAAACCCTTATAGGGTCGCTTGTTCTGCGTCGCTATTATCTCGGGAACGCATGAAGGTTGAAATCACACTAGGTATACCTGAGTCTGCTCTGAAGTTATACAAAATTGAACACTTACCCAATGTAAATAATAATATACAGGCCGTGTATGCCGTAAGAAATGAATATTTTGATAAGCAGAGGATCAAAAGGAGAAGTATCCGAAGGTACTTTTCACTTTTTTTCTTTTCAAAATGATTAAATTTGTCAGGATGCATAAAAGTAGATATTATTGCCTAGTGGTCTACATATTATGTATTATATTATTCGCAATAATATCAAAACTATTAAGTTCAACAACTGCATACATTTTCATTGTGTTTGCAACAAAAAATAGAGTAAAATTATTAGGTAGAACACTGATTAAAAACAAAGCAAGGAACGAACCTTTGCGGCGAGTCCGACTCGCTCTTGCCCGGTTGTTTTTTTTGTTTGTCCTTGCTTCATGTTGCAACGAAGGAACTGATTGACGTGAATTTCGAACAGCTACACCGTATATAGTAATGGAAAGTAAAATAAACTTGAAATGATAATATATTTATTGTATCCGATATTTCCCTAAAAATTACATCAAAAGAAATTAATTTTATAAAAATTTAAATCGCTCTACTTTCAAATATATTACACAGGTCTTTTTCTAAGGTTTGAAAATTGAGATAATTATATTCTGGTACCTCATTAAATCTTTAATTATAAACTCTATTTGGAAAACAAAAGAATTGTAACACTAAACATAGAAGTAGTTTTTATAAGTAGTAATTAAAAGAAATAATAAGAAGTGAATATTTTGTGATCGTAGTACAAAAGGAAATTCTGCAGAGGTCACTATCAAAACATCTACAAGTGCTGCTAAAAACTGCTCATTATAAATGGACCCTTTGGTTCTGCACTAATACTTTCATAATGCATTGAATTAACTTTTTTTCACTTAAAGAGTTATTACGATACATTTTTGTTTATAGATGTTTGTTGTTACGTGTTTAATTGTACTTTTAGTAAAACAACTTTACGTTTATTGTTAGGAATAACAGATTGTTGTAAAGACTTATTTTTAATATTCATTCTAATTCAAAACGTGTTTAAATCAATGTTATTAAGTCTGGTTTTTTATTTTGGAAAGAGTTTTCCTCAGGTGGAGAGCGGAAAAATTAACAAAAAATGACTCTATTTTTGCAATTCAGTACTTACGTAGTTACCGTAGTAAAACTTATACTATGGTATTTACTGTTAATACTACATAAATTACATGTTATTGTTTAACTGTTGTATTTAATATTTAATACTAAGTACTTTCATTTGTTTTGGTTTCCATGTGGTAATAAGAAAACACAAAAGACTATAAAATACCTAAGTGTCAATATAATGGCATCCGTTTTATAGTAATTGTTTTTTATAAAGCAGAATGAGAATGTATTTTTATAGTTGTTTTTATTATTCTTATCTCCGTTTAAATCTTTATTTGGACGTCCATAAAATCTCTAATGAATATTGATATTATTGCTTTAGAAATGCGTCGTAGAGTAAATTTCTAAGTATGTTTTTCAATGCTCTTTAACATCATTTTTAAAGGTCTTCCAAGGGCCATTACCGCCTTGTTTTGCAGATATATAGTAAGCGTCACAAAATGCCTAAACTTGTTGACACGCGAGTCAAATTGTAGAAAAAAATAATGCCCAGTAACAAATTTGGAATGCGAAGGTACCATAATTTATAATTAATAATTAGAACCGGTTAAATATTTAAAAACCTGTTGAAGCTGATTCTGGACAATTGATTTAATTTGGATAATTAACGATTTTTTTAAGCACCGCTTTATATTCTGATAGTCATCATCCTATCATAATATATTATTATATATCACGAATTGCGAACGTATTTTTTGTAAATTATGTTAAAAATCATAAAAAATAACGTACTTCAAAATGCATCACTTATGTATCTCAAAATTTTCAATAAAACACCGAATTATCGCTAATATAAAATTGTCTACGATTGGGGATTGTATATTATGTGTCGATAAGATGAAGGAAGCCTGTGAAATTAGAGTTCTGAGATAATAATATCTATATAGTTATAAGGCTACTTACATGAGGTATAAAGTTTTATTTTTATTATATTATAATATAACGTGTTTTTGAATTCAAAGAATACGATCACTAAAATTAAGAAACGGCACGATTTTAATTTGTATACTTAGGTACTTCAAAAGTTTATAAACTTAGTAAAATTATAAATAATATTAATATTATTTGAGATTAATAAAAGTAATATATTAAAACATAATTATTTCAACTTAGTATTTTTTAATTTATTTGAAAACTCTACTTTGACAAGATAGGTAAAAAAAACATATATTCTTGCTTCAAGAGCATCAGCGGCTAACGATAATTAATATGAGAATTTATCACACATAATATTATCTACTAGAAAATCTTTCATTATCGAGTCCCAATCAAGTATGCAAATGTGTAATTATAACTGCAGATTAAGAGCCTAGATTTAGATCACTTTAGTGTTATGAATGTGTATTTTATGCACTTTTAATCAATTTAAGAGCTCAAAATTACGTTTATCGCGAGATCCTAATATAATATCTATTGCGGCCAGATTTGTGGGTGCACTTTGTAGATTATTATCAAACTTGTATTACCATAGATAAAATATAATAAATATATTAGATATAGAAATAAATGCATCCACGACTTGAATAATATGCCCCGGTTCATCCGCTTTGACTTAAACTTAACAAATTATATTCTAAAATGTTCTCTTTATCTATTAAAAATTTAAAAACGAATCAGAATCCGTTGCGTAGTTTTAAAGATTTAAGCAAATATAGGGGCAGCTTTTTTTATATTTATAATTATTTTATTGTGACATTCCACATTAAACCGACTATCCGACACAGCAATGTTTTTTTTTTAACTTGAGACTAGCGCGTTCTACAAAAAAAAAACGATTAAGCTATATAAAAAGTAATTTAAGGAATTTTGAGTTTTATAGTTTTATGGCGCTGTGGGGTTATTCTTTTTTAGCTTATCAGCCTATAAAATATTTGGATTGTTGATGGGTCGCATCCTTAAAACCGTGGGATATTAGGCGAAAGAATTCCGGTACAATCTAGTTCTTTAGAAAGAAAGATGAAAGTCCTTTGAATTTATTTAACGTATTTGTTATGTGTATAATTTCATTGATTCTTCACGACCTTAAACAAGGATACAATTTGTATAAATAAGTCAATTGCTTATCTTGACATTCCCGTAATCAGTATATAGAATTGATACAAAACGGTCTCATGGGAAACATCAATAAGTACCTAATTAGCCTAATGTAAGTTTACTTTATTATTTCTATATAAATTAAACATAATTAATGTCAACAGTGAATGGTATGCGTAATGATAGTGTTAAAGTAATCTGCCTTCAGAAATAAATGACTGGATGTAACTAGTAATAAGTACATAGCCGAGACTAAGAAGACTAAGAAACTATTTATATAAGTATTATTTATATAGTTATATAATAACCCTTTTAAGAATTAGCAGAGCAATTAAATTTTATCGTCATTAAAACGCGATCTATTTTATTCACAATAAAAAATATATATATTATTTTGTTCAAATGCAGCGTCATTCTTATTAGGAACTATATATTTTTTGGAATTTTAATATGATAGAATGAAATACAATTTTTGTCATAAATCTTCGCTCGACTCTCTTTTGTAGTCTATATTGGATTGCAAGTGCATTTTACAATGCATCTATTAATATTAATATTTTTTTATGTTAATCTTGATTTGATTTATACCGTAAAAATACATAACAGTAGATAGAGTGTATTATATTAACTGAGATAGAGCTAAATGCTTTATAAATTAAATTAAGCTATATTTGTTATATAACGTTTAAAACAATATTTCCAAGATTTAAAAGGGTTAATCGAAAGCCACTGTTCGAGTGCAAGGGACACACAAGCTATAAATTCATCCAATTAGTGTCGAACGTGTATTCTTTACAACTGATTTAATATTAATGTTTCACAAACGCTACAGTTTGTAAGCAACACCATTTATCTGTAAAACTATTCAGTTTTTACACCGTCTATTGTATAAGAATTATATAATTTGAAAAATTACATTTCCATGGAATAATTAACTCGATAATTGAACACACTTTATCTAAAGACTTGATTATTTGCATGCCTTAGCTTGTTTTATAGCAATTTGTGACTTTATTAATTATAATTTTATTTTAGTTCAGAGATAAGTAAATAATAAATGTATTTATTTAAATTATATAATCGTGGCGAGAGTTATATTATAATATATATTTACATACAAATTGAATTATCTGAAAATATTTCTGTAACCAGATACGGAATGACAAATCACAAATATGAGAATCAGTAAGATAATTTAATAAAATTAATAAATAGGCAAAAAGTCAAATTTCTGTTTGTTCCATATTGTTTTAATATCATCGCACAATAATAATGTTTTATGAATGGAAGGTATTTGATGAGAAACAACTTTTTTGGATGATCAGTATGTTCCTATCCCATCTCTATGTAGCTAGAGAATTTAAATACGAGTTTGTATAATTCAGACAAAAATAAGAATATTTTTAATTCATCAATGCTATAAAACCAACCTGTACCATGTAGGCACTGTATTATAATTTGAACAGAGTTTTCAGAGTTAAAAGTATCAAAACAAGATACAAGGTAAAGAACATAAAAATAAAAACAGATACCTACCAAAATAGAGCTTGTTTTTTTAATTTGTGATGAGTAACGCGACAATAACGTAAATGTTTTGTCGAGTTCATAAATATTAAAATTATAACTTACCCAGACTGTATAATAAACTGTCTAACTTTATTATAACCAAAAATATTTTAAAGCCTGAGCCAACGAGTAAAAATGTTTATCTACATAGGTATTATATTATATTCGTTACAAAAAATATTCAATTACGTCAGTTGAAATAAGACGATCGTCATGTGGTTAAAATCACATGAATATCTGAGTTTTGAATTATTTTCGCGGAGTCATAAGATATAAATGTATAAAAAGTTGTCATTGAAAATTTATAATTAAAATAATTGTAGTTTTATTAATATGAATACTTTATTCTCTTTCATTTTTAAAGGTTAATGTTTAACCTTAAATTCAACTTTTAAAAGTTTCTGTCAAACTTCAAACAACGCTAAAAGATGCTAAAAGCACTTAAATTTAGTCAGTTTCTCGCGGTTGTTTAGATGAATAAAATATGCAAGTATAATAAAACATAAGATGCAATATGACGATTTATAAGTATTTATAGTGTTTTGCATTTAATTTACTACCTACTTTGCAAAATGTTATGCAACATATACCGGTGTCCATGGCCGTTGACCATAGAACGATGTCTGTCTATGGTTTTTATGAGCGGAATTAGTATCTATGAAACATTACATATTTGGTTTTATCTATTGTCATTTATTTTTCGATTTTCGTACACACTTTCGATATTATTTAAAGTTTGGCTTGCGCCAAAATCGTTAAGCTGACTTTTGTGTCGTTAATTTTTAATTAATGGGTTTTATTCACGGCAAGTTACGTAGTTACCGGCTTTTAAATCATTGCAAATTTTTTGTATTATATTTGCGGTTTTTTAAATTTATTATTTATAAATTATATTCACAGACCACTGAAGTTTTGTCTTTCACACACACTGTCTCATAAAATCCGTTGTTGAATAAATTTAGTTTATTGTTGTCGGAATACTCAATCGCTGGATCGGTAAAGCGATCGCCTGACAGCAACCGAGGTAAGGAACTGGGCAACTGGCCGGGCCAGAGCAACCATCCGCTATACCACCCATCAAGTAAAACCAAAGCGTGCAATTGCTTTTCACGTCCTTTCTGTGATTTTTTAATCTTGCGTAATAATAAATATAAATATTTATAATTTATTACGTTTATCATTATCATTAATAACAGACGGTTTATTATAGTTGTTTAAGCGGGCGATTAGAAGCGAGCGTGGTCATAGACACGCTATCGGATGTTCGTCTTTTGAATTCATTTCTTAGGAGTTTTTTGTCAATAAGTGAAGTGTATAAGTAAGACATAAAGATTTAATCTTTGAATATAAATTAAAGTTAACCATCTGTTATCGATAACTTAAATATTTCGTTAGTTTTATCTGCAGGCATCGTGTTAGAAACTATGTAGAGCCTTGAGCGGATTCAAATTAAAGTAAAAATAAAAATAATAAAAATAAAAATAAATAAATAAAAATAAAAATTGTTTAAGTAATTCGAAACAATACATAAATACAAAGCAAATTAGACACGACGATCGCCTCAACTAGGAACATACCTGTGCTAGAGACGATCGACGCCTTCCTCTCCAGACTTAGCCAGTATTGTTTAGTTGAATACAATTAGTATCCATTTTTGCATTCACATATTTTTAAAAATATTTTTTTAAATAAAGGAATATTTACATTATTTTGCGACAGTGAAATGCTTATTTTAACTTTTTAAATTCAATTGAGGCAAAAGGAAAGGTATTCGCGAGAAACCTTCCGAGTCAAGCCTTGAATTAAATTAAAAATGCGTAATTACGTATTAAATTGCGTGAGAAACTTCTGGAATGCTCTACATAAACAACACAAGATTTACCTGAAATTGCTTTCCATGGTTTAATAAAACCTTACTAAGTATATCAAATTCACAACATCGACAATTTTTTTTCCATTAAATATAATGAAAAACACAACATATATCTAACAAAGTAGAAAAACTCCCTCCTTCTTTATGAGATCGGGTGAAGTCTAAAAGTTAAACCATGAAAAAAATAAAGACTGTCACCAGTAGGCAGTAACAGAGATAAAACCTAAGGGCTAAGCTCTCTACATTCACTTAGTAGATTTTATATTATCTAATCTTAAACATATGCGACATGAAGCAAAACCAGATCCTAGAAGCCCTTTGGTTTGTATAATCCATTTTATATAGCATGTTTATTCCAACTAAAGATTATGTGGATAATTATAGGATAAACGGGTTTACTAAGAGCCCCCGGATCGCCCTGTCATGTATCAATTAGTATCATCGTTTGTTAAAAAATAAATAGGTTGGAAGTTTATTGAACTTGAAATTGTAATCCATAATCTGCGTACGTGAAGCGTCAAATGACATTTAATCTCTCAGCATAAAGTGGGGTCACAGAACGTACCTAATAAGGCCTACTTACATCGTTATAGGAAATACTGAATTGCACTTTTAATACGTGTCAGGCTTAAATATTGTTTATATATTTACTTGCAATGCACACAAAAAATATTCACTGCATTGGAAATATTCTCGACTAGTTATTTTTTATGTATTGTGTCATTTTTATTACCTTTTATAATTAATTATTGGATAATAATGTGATAAGAGTAAGGTCGACGATTCGTGATCGGGCGTACATAAATTATATTTTATTTACATTTCAATTCATAGTATGTACGATTTATTAACAATTATCACATATTTAGAAAATACGAATATAACATTTTAATTTGTGACTCTTGTTATTATTATACATAATATAATATTTTAGACTGTTATGTTTATTTATCGTAAATAAGCTAAGGCTTAAAATAAAGAGGATATTTCACCATTTTAAATACCTACAGAATTTTGTTAACACCATTATTATTGATTTGAAACGTTACTATTTTACGTTACAAATTAAACAGACTAAGGCTTTACATGCATGTTGTAATTTATACAACAAAAACATAGTGCCACAGATAGTGCCTACCATAGGTGCCTACGTTAAAGTACATATGTAGGTAAGTACAGAAGTATTTCAGAAGCGCAACATTTCGTGTTTCATATTAAAACAAATGCTTTAGGTGTTGTTTTCACCTAGCATCAGCCGCCCCATGTATTTTAATTGTTCGTAATGCGAAATATTTTGATTAGCTCAAGATAATGTAAAAATCGTTCAGCTGTTGAACATTGCGCGTTACAAGGTATATTAATAAAACATGATGCGGTATGCTAAGTTAAATTAAAAGAAAAATATCACCTGTAACTAAGAAATGCTGTCGATAATTTTGAAATATATCCAGGGGATTAATAATCGTAGTATTGTAATTGTTTATTAAAACAGGCTGTAACGTGCACTTTTTACGTCGTTAAATTATAGAAATCCGCTCATTACTTACTTATTTATTACGTCAAATATTTTGAATTCGGTAGTTTACGTAAATAGTGCGCTAAAAGGAATAAACAAACCTCAATATTTTGGCTTGGACTCTTTAGAAATAGGTAGGTATGTATTAAGAATATGATCTGAATTTTAAGCTTAAGTAGGAAACCATACGTTTATATTTTACTAGCTGTTGCCCGCAGCTTCGCCTGCGTGGAAAAGATAAATTTTCATGGTAAAAACTTTCATCCCCTATTTGATCCCTTTGGGGGATGAATTTTCTAAAATCCTTTCTTAGGGGACTCCTACGTTATGACATCTACCTGCATGCCAAATTTCAGCCCGATACGTCCAGTGGTTTGGGCTGTGCGTTGATAGATCACTATATCAGTCACCTTTGAGTTTTATATAATATCTAGATATATTGTTTATATTCTTACTAATACGATTTATAGTATGCCTAAGGTTATGTTTATATTTCTTAAGAAAAAGTTAACACCGCAAACTCTACAGCACCATTAGAACGCATTGGAATTAAATAAATACAACAGTTAAATATTTACCACAGACATAAACAAAACCTTTCAATTTTCGACCCATAAATGGAAAGGAAAAATCAATTTTTCCTGTAAAGCTAAACGTTGAAGCCGCACCTGTCGTTATTCAGTGGTAATTGGTATCCTAAATTTAGCAAATAAATTATTTTTTTTATACAACAATAGCAAACCGCAGTCATAATAAAAACTATTACAGTGGAGGGCCATATTATTTGGACTTACAAATAAACCAGTTTAAGGTGAAGGGTAGCTTGACCAATGAACATATTATACCTATCCTTTAAGGATATAATATCTCTGTACCAGTAAATTGGAGTGTTTGTCTGTTTATTCCGGCAAATCTCCGTAACGGCTCTACCGATTTTGACGGAAATTTCAGTAACAGATAGCTGATATTATAAGGAGTAACTTGGCTATTTATTATTCTGATCCACAGGAAGTTAGTTACGCCGCGGGTGAAATCGCGGGACGCAACTAGTCCTCAATATATTTATTTTAAAGATTTTGCTCTGTCTGAAATTTTGCCGGTATTATAGACACCTTTTTGTAATAATAAACAGTTCGTAAATGCACTACTTACACACAATTTGCTAAATATGCATTTACTGCAATCGAGATTTCCGATTATATCGAATAATTTCCTCTTTTTTTCTTTAAATTTTCGCGAACATGCATTGATAATTAATTTTCCTGTTATCATACCTTTTGAATTATGACTTATTGGGCTAAAAAGGATGTAGTATATCGCAAAGAATATTATGATGCTTGTTTTATACTTTTAATGGAGGAGTAAAATAAATATTACTAGGTTTTGATATAAATATATACAAATGTACTCTAGGTATATCCGAATCATTAAATAAAATATAGAGTAATCTGGTTTCCAATAAAATATGTAGGTACTTTAGATTGTGACTTAATGGAATGTGCGAATCGTAAGAGAGGATATACATTCATAAAATAAACTTGTTTAATGAATACTAATAGTTTCAGTAATTTAATTATTTATTTATTCTGTGATACACATTTGGATAGGAGACATTTTCTTGACATTCCTATAAATGGTTTCATCGGATCGCAGAATACGTATGATATGAATATAATGAAGATTTTAGACTCTTTTCGGACTCATAATATTATTATTCTTAATTATACATGACAACGTTTAACCATGTTTAACGCAGTCCTCTTTGATTTTTTTTTTATCTAGGCATAATCAAATTCACGGAA
Organism: Colias eurytheme; assembly: GCA_907164685.1. Classification (NCBI taxonomy): domain Eukaryota; kingdom Metazoa; phylum Arthropoda; class Insecta; order Lepidoptera; family Pieridae; genus Colias; species Colias eurytheme. The sequence goes on along the minus strand of CAJQZN010038117.1, from coordinate 14,592 downwards.
ACGCGAATTCAACCCACTTTCAAATTATCATAAAAATTTGTAAAAATGTATAATGCATCCTGCGTTTACATTTAAATAATTTTCTCATTTATTTATATATTGATGATTTAATAATATTGTAAACAAACAGAAAGAATCTGTGTTTGTTTTTTTAAACAGTAGGTTATAACTTCGCTACTAATCGCTTCTTAATTGACTGGATTATCCGAAATTACATATGTATTTGAAACTAGTTTACACTGGTTTATTATCAATGATCTAAAGTCGGGCAAAAGCCGGAATTCGCCATAGAAAAAGCACGTGCGGATAATTTGCCTATAATTTATTATAATATAGCTCTTATATGATGATACTTCATTTGGATAGCTCTATAAATAAGACTCAATGCCACGTTGAAATAATTATTTATTTCGACGTGACGTTGTGAAATTATGTATCAAAAAGTGATCGGAAAGAAAGCTACTCCATCACATTTACATCTCGATCAGATGTCTGGGTCACTATTTGAGTTTTAAATTTACGACCATAAAGCTATTTTTATTGAATTAGAAGAGCTAATGAAACAAGTTTAATTATATTTTAATCATTTTCATCAGGAACACAAAGCTCTTAATTATAGATGCATATAATTACACTTAATTTTTCTAGAAAAATAATATGCTTCTGATTGGTTGAAAATAGGAAAACAACAACCAATTAGGAGCCGGTAGGGTAGAAATGAGCTTCAGTTTAAAAAGTATAATAATAGTTTTGCTTTGATCAATGTTCCATAACAATCATAACATGATGTTCTTGCTCGTTATTCCATAAAACAACAAAACAATAAAACGGAAATTGAAAGAACTGCAGTGTGAAATGGAAAGTTTAAACAGGCATCAAAGCGAATAGAGGAATAATTAGTCGATCATGTTAAGCGTTTAAAGTTTACTCTTATTTTGATTTAGGAAATTTGCATTCTTACATCACGCAAGCGTTTATAAGGCGTTTGACAATTTCGTGTAGATCCTGTGAGAGAAATTCTAGAAGTAGAAATCCTTTTAGGATGGATGAATTGATGATCATTGTTTACCAAAAAAAAACGTCTGATCGATACAAGCTACCCATGCATTATTTTTGGTCATTTGGAAATGCGAGGAAAAACGAATCACTCAGACTTTTGAAAATTCATAATTCGTTATACTTTAGTCAGTATAATTATTTTATTGCCAACTACCACTTTACATTATTTGTATTACGTAATTTAAAAGCCATTTTTGAAACGCAAAATGTCCGGTGAATTTTTGAAAATTGTATTAAATTTTATGTACATCCTTCAGATAATTAAGTTGACGCTTCATAAAATTTTGTCTGCAGTTTCAATGGTTTGAGGATAATTTTAAATGATTGAATTAAAATATTCAATTTGCGTCATTTATAAATGTCATCAGACGTCCTTGATTTTTCAGAGTCTGCGTAGTCAGAGTCAGAGTTAGGCGTAAAAATATAGGCCACAAGTCACTATAGTTCACTTCACAGAGTGCATTCTACGTCCACGTTTACGTGCATTTTAAACCTTAACTTGAAAAAGTTGCATTTAATTGAAATATAATAATGTTCTAGTTGATATAAAGAATTATTATTTTTCTGTCTTTACTTATTTTTCTAAACAATGGGTTTTCTTAATTCACCATCAGATGTAAATTTCTGAGATGATTTTCAGATCAAATGCCGTGCTGGCAGCTGCGATGGTTGCTCTTTAAGTTCCTTCATCTAAAGGTATTTGTTTATCGATAAAAACTGGTGCAGATAAATATATACTGAGAAACTTGCGAGTCCTGAGGGCAATGTACTCACATTATTCATATCTAATTAACGAACCGACGAGTATTATCTCTTTTATAAAGTGGGTACATTTTTTGTTCGCTCGGTCGTTTTTATATGAAATAGGCTCGGTAACTATTGTATTGATTTTGAAAATAGTTTCACAATGAGAAAACTGCATTAGTACTGAATGAAAAAAAAATAAGATCGGTGCTACGGCGCGATCTTATTAAGATGTAGAGACTTGTTCAGAATTGTGACTCGTGAGAATCTTTTGTAAATAGATGGTTAGAATAGCATCCTTCTTTATTAGGTAGGTACACTTCTGATCAGAGCCTAAACATTAATTTAAAATCAGTAAGTACCATAAAAACACACCTATCGCGATAACTCCAAAGAAACTTCCTGAAAATGAAAATACCTGCAACTATAAAAACAGCATTGTGATATAGATAGACTGCGTCAAATTCTTGAAAGTAATTTATGGTATCTTTAGCAAACTGAGTATGCAATAAAAAATAAAATCTGGCGCAATACTAGGTACTAAGGCTATTATTACTCCTTAGGTCGTTATTTGTCGTTTTTCTTTAAAGTCAAATAAAACCACACATGCGAGGGTCTCAACACGTGACCTGAGAATTGTCCAGCAAAAGACACCTAAATAACTAGGAATAAGTGACTTTATAAAGTAATAAATCATAAGAAACATAAGACATTACACACCTCAGTACTTTCACTCATCAAAGGTTGTTGTCCTCACACATTTACTGGTTCACATGATGTAGAGTAAATGTTAATACCATCATATGGAAAATTACCACACAAGTAATGACACTTGCAACGAACTAAATATATTTGCGACAGAAATGCAACGAACTTGTGACATTCAAAACGATTAATCATGATTCTATCACGCAGTTGCATGAAAAAAACAACCTATCTTATGAAAACTATAAACTATATTATTATTGAAGGCACATTGAACCTTGGATTTTGATTATTATTTAGCCTGTATTGCCAAGGACTAAGTGTACGTACTCGTATATGGACTCATAAACATGAGAGGCAATAAAATCACACCTTTAGCTAAAATATACAGCGGCATGAGTTATAAAGGCATGTTTTTACACGAGCCCTGATATATAGCCTGCTATCTAGTTTGTATCTCACCGATTACTTAGGATATAATTACATATATTCCTCAGTACTAGTTTGCCTTCTCTCTCCTCCTCTTTAATTCCCCATCTATCCATCCCCTATTTTAACTAACCTTTAAGTTATTTTGCAGCAACAAAGAGCCTACATCTTTGTCCAAGATTCAATTTATCTACGGGAGTTTCTTTGTAATTAATTCAGGAGTTCAGTGGCAATTAAATGGGTTACAGAATAGAGACTTTTGTATTTATTTATAGGTAATGTATTTTATAGTATAAACTAGTTTTTGCCCACGCTTAGTAGGTAAAAAATCCAAATAGAAGAATATATAGACCTGTAGTATCGGTGAAGTCTGCATTCCTTTCCATGAATAAATTTTTGCATGATATCTTTACAAACTTTTGTAAGACAAAATTTGGATTATAGAGACACGGTCCTTTACTATTGTTCTGTTTTTCTTTGTTCTTCTTTGTTTATCTATTGAAAATCTATTAAACAGTGGTAAAGTGTAATGCTTATTCCTTTCAGTACCATCCATATTAATGGAGTGCCATGTAAGCTAACTCAACACGTACTAATCTGCTACAATAGACTTCTTTATTACAATATGCTATATCTAAGCTATTCTTGAAGATAGCTTTTCATTTTGGGTCTGAGATTTACTCTTTACTCTGTACTCCCAAATTATAAGATCAAAAACGACTTCAACGGCCATTTTAATTTTTTTGTACAAGCTTGTTTACTTTAGATACTAGTAAAGCATTATCTTCTATCTATATACAGGGTGTCCCACTATTGGTATACTAAGCGCGAAGGGCCTTGTAGTTTTGCATACACTGATCACGTAAAAAATACTTAAACAACAAAATTACGTCAAAAATTTTTTGCTAAATTTTTCCTGAAAATCCATGTTTTCTTCTCTAGCTTCGCGCTGCCGGCATATACCGCTTCTCTAATGTGAGCATTTTGTCTATGAAAACATAATCTTAAACGATAGCTCACGTGCTAGTGGCAAAGTTGGGCGGGTTGCTGTTATGGGTGTACAACATAGAGTTTTAAGAATACATATATTTGAAAAAAAAATGCGTCTGGAATTTTATAAGTATTTTTTACGTACTCAGCGTATGCAAAACTACAACCTCCTTTGAGCTTAGTATACCAACAGCGGGACACCCTGTATAATATATTTCGATAAATAATACTCACCACATGTTTTCGAACACGCGGCGTTTTATGATGTATTTTTTATAATAAAAAGAAAGTTCGATATACAGTTACTTTATCAGGTGAATGGCGCTCACCATTTTATAAAAAACTACACGATATTGTCACCTCGATTCATTCAATACAACATAACTATTATATATTTATATAGATAATAATTAAAGGTATTCTAATTGAAAATCCTCAATTATTCCATTTAACTTGCATTAAACTTCTTGATCATTGTTTTTGTAATTTACCCAAGTTGTTAGAGCTAATTGTATTAATTATTCCGTTTAGCTGGTGCATTCAAGGCAGCATTTATCATATTTTCATATCAACCAGTTTTTAGAATATCTATTTAAGCTGATACACATTCTTTAAAGCAAACCATGTGAATTTTAAATTATAAAACGCTAAAAATAAACATTGTATGATAGATGTCGAGTAATTAATGTTCAATTATAGTCTTAATGCCTTATACATATTATATAATATTATAAAACGTCTTTTTTGATGATTTATACAGAATAAGTATATTATAACTAGTTCAGGTTAAAAACCTACTTTTGAAAAAATGCATGTTTCAGTCTATGAAAGGTTAGCTCTCTTTCAGACGCTCGGCTTAATTCTGTTATAGTTTTATGTTGTCAGCATGGCTTCTCAGTAATCAGGACTATCACGAAATCCATCACATTAGTGCAGTTTGTTGTGCCTTCACTTGCAAAAGATATTAAAAGGATTTTATGCATAATTTTACACGTATAATTGTATTTACCTTAGGTCTACTTTTGTGGTTGCCTGGTAAGTATCCGAAGGCCAGGTATTCATTTCATAAGGTCGGTCTGTGTTCTATATAAATATTTATATAAATCACATTGTTAACATGTTGTACGTGGTATGGTGCAGTGGAGTGTTGATAAGTGGTTGATAAATAAAAAAGTGAAATACTTGACATATTTTTATAATAAAATCACCTTATTTTTTCAAGGAAGCTTTATCAACCCATATTATCATAACATAGTATAAAACAAAGCCGCTTTCTGCTGTCTGTCTCTATCACAGATCATAGAAACTAAAGGGTCTCTATGCATGCTTAGATCTTTAGACGATGCAACGGCTTTTGATGCGGTTTTTAAATAGGTAGAGTGGTTCTCGAGGAAGGTTTAAGTATATAATTTAAGTTTTAGGTAAAACGGGTGCCACGGAAAGCTTGTAAGTCAACAAAAGGTGATATAATGTTGATCTCCAGCTGTATAAGACTTAGCTTATTTATACGTCACGCGACGATAGTGTCCATCAACCATGTACTGAGCTTCTATGACACTGATATTTTATAGGGTAACTTTCCTGGTGCAATCATGACCTATTTCTTAACAATCATGTCGTTTGAATCCGATTAAAACTATAAATGGTGCATACGTCTGGTATAAATTTGGCACAAATGCAGTTTAAAAGTTAAAACCTGCTATTGTTGTGTGAGACATACGTATTTATATCTGTTTGCTGATCGATTTTATTTATAGGCAGGTGAATGTTTCGCTTTCCGTATTTTGTTAAATTTAGACTCACGACCAGGTTTTGAACCCAAGACCTTTAAGTTTGGTTCAGCAATAACTGCATGAAAACTGTAGGATTAAGAAAACTAATATGAGAGGTATATTTACATAATTGAGATTTTATGAAAATACTTGCAGAATTGGGAAAAGTTATATTAGATCTCTTAATATGTTTGCAGTGGAAACATCGAAAGAACTTAAGAATATTTGATTTATTTCGAATTTTCCGGGACTAATTTATAATAATCATACATCCAATTTGAAATAGACGGATCATTATACATAAGAAGTTCAATTAGGTAACATTTAACTAAGTAATCAAAGCAAGCCAGAGTGCGTGTTGATTTCGTTCAAGCATAGACGGTTTCGTCGATAAATAAAATCGTGGAAATCATATAATTACGACTAATAGATAATTAATACAGGTTGTACTCGTTTTTAATTATGTTAAATACTTAAACGGTTTACAAATCTTTGAAATCAATGTAACTTAGCCTTAATGATATTTGAAACAGTTGAATTTAATATTTATTGTTTTGATTATTTTGAGCAACTGATTTGAATTTGAGTAACTTGGATATGCTGACAACTATGACAGGACAAAAATGATAATACAGCGCGTAGTTTGCATGTTGTAGCATTCCGTGGAAAAACACCTATCAGAATTTAAATTTCAGCAACCATAGTTTGACTAAAATGATACAGTGCTTAATGTTTACATCACTTTAAAATAAAGCTCGAATAAATACTGTTGGACTGTCACGTTACTGTAGTGGTCATCGAGTACCATCAGGTTATCGAGCCGTCGTAGGACCACAGAGAAAGTGTTTTTGTAAAGAGCTTTATAGAGGTTCATACTTAACCGGACCTTTATAATAGGCTTTCAGCACCTACGCAACCGCGATGATCAGTGTGGTAGGTATATATTATAAAACGTGTGTGCCGAACACACGTGTCAGAAGTGAAACTTCTTTGGCAAGATTCAAAGATACCGCGCACTTAGAAGTTTCACTTCACAAAACTCGAAAAAACGTTTGAAAGAATTATCTATAATTAATCGAACATTTTATCCCCAAATTAGTATTGATGCAATGTAGGCATAGAATTCTACGTGAATTTCCATTTGTAAAATGTTTATTAAATTATAATTTTAAATCAAAATCTAACATTTGAATAAGCACTCTAATAGTCAAATAAAAGATCATTGTTATCTAATAAATTTAAATAAATAAATATCATTTTTTTCTTTATGAAATAGGATATTTTTTTATTTGCATGTTTATCTTTAATAAAATGATACTCAGAAACGACTTGATCGATTTTTAGGAAAATTTATGTATAAGTAATTTTGGGTAGGTAAGTAAAATTTTTGTGTCGTTCTTGAGTAGGATTTTGAATATTCCGTAAAATTTTAATACAACTCAAAAAAGTTGTCCAGGCAGACCAGCAGCAGACTAGTAATAACCAAACCACCTACAATCTACATGTAATAAAAATCTAGGTATTATTATATAAATTAAAATCTTATCTATTCTTCTTTTTTTGTGTAATGCGATCAGTGTTTATTAATCCGAAATTCTAAATCGCATCCGGCATAAAATTATTTGTCTTTGACCTGACATTTAAAAAAAATTTACTTTTAACTTTATTGTGGCAATATCGTAAAATTAACTGTTTTATGAAATGCTGTAAAATTAAGTGATCGCATTTCTAGACATCTATGTTACCGCATATAATGCAATAATTAAGAAATAAAAAAATAAACTTTTAATACAACATAATTATTTTAAAATGGCTCCATATCGTCTCAGCGTGTGGTATTATTTACAAAAACGATTTGTATCGTTGATTTCGCCTAGAAAAATTATAATGCTAATAGAAAGTGAAAATTTCTTGAAATACCTACGACTATTTGAATAAATTTCTAAACATTTCATGAAATAAACAATTCTACGATATGGCTGTTGATATTGTATACACATTAAAAGATATCAACAAATTTTCTTAGACCTTTAAATAGGTAGGTACTAGGTAAGAATTCCAACAAATACCCGCGGCCCCATCATTAAAGCGGCTCGACGGAACACAGTGGGGTTTTAGTCGGTAAGAATCCGACATAACCCACGGCTCCTTCCCCGGGGGCCGTGGGTATCTTTGGAAGATTTCCCCACTATAAAAAAAAAAAAAAAAAAGGTACATAGGTAATTTGTTTCGTGACATATTTTAGTAAAATTATAAAAGGATAAGCCGGAGTTGGAACCCAATTAATATTTTGAAAATCTTTCTCATTAAATGCGTAAAAATATAATGCATATTTTTATAGTCCGTATTTCATATTTTTATTACTAAATTATGACCGATTCGAGTTTATTGGAAGACTTGAATTCTGACAAGATATTTGTATGCAGTTTATCGTTTTTATATACCTTTATCGATTCATATATTATTTATATTTATTCAGATTATTATATTATTTATATAGATTCATATTATATACTTATTCATTTGTATTTTTTTTTGAAATTCTATTTAATTGGTTTAATGAACCAGGATTTAGAGATTAGACACAACAGTAAATGGAAAGAAATAACTGCAATTCTGTTATATTATTTATCCACAAAAAGCTGTTATTGTGACATTTCAAACAGGTACTTTAATTGCATTTATTCCTATGCCTACGTGAAACGGTCACAAAGAGATCAGTTCATACTTCATGCATTGTTATAAATAACACATTCCATGAGATCAATACGTCAAACAATGTCCAACAATAGTTTTGGCATTTATTATCTTCCTTATTTTATAAATAAATAAAACAAGCCTTCATTCTTTAAGTTTTAACGAGAAATACAATAATAGCGATGGTTGAATGACTTTAGTTTTTTCTTTCCTATTTGCCTACCTAAATTACTGCTTTTTGCTGCAGATATCCTACTAATGAATACAAGAAGCCAAAGCGTCAATATACAGTAGCACCTCGTTAAGTCGAACCTCGGTAAGTCAAAAACCTCCAAATCTCGAAAAAATGTCTTGTTCCCTTCCCTTCAAACCCGAAAACCTCTATTACTTGAAATTTTGACCCTCTGTTAGTCAAAATAATCACCGAGTCCCTCCAAGCCATTTTGGTACGTATTTTCACTCTATAACTCGAAAAATCAAATTTGACCTCTGTATCTCGAACATAGCAACGTGATGATTTGGAATTTATTACTTCTATTGTTCGAACAAAAATAAGTTACCGACTTTAAGAATTTGCCGACAGTGCAAGTACACTATTGTTTCTTAGAAAACATTTTAGGAGTATAGATACGATAATTAATTTATGACTCACGAAACACGTGTTTGCGTTAACTATCTGATGACGAAATTATCGATTCAATAGCTCAGAAAACCGATACTAATGATTAAGATGACATAGAAGACGTGAATAGTACATGCGCTCCATGGGTTTCCATCAAAAAGGCAAGAACCGCATTGGATACCTTACGAAAGTTTAAAAAAAAACCAGTATCTTTGAAAAAGAAGAATTTTCTGCTCTTTATACTAGATTATAAAATGCTAGAGAACAACCAAATTATCTAAAGCAAAAAAATACTGACTTTTTAATGCCATATTTTTTATTTTAAAATGATTTGAAATAATGTTGATTTATAATAAATAAAAACATGTTTGTGACCTCTGCAAGTTGAATTTTAATTTATTTTACCTCTCTAACTCAAAATTTATAAGAATAAACCTCAAACTCTTTATGTCGAATCAAAATCCGCCTAAGTCGAAATCCTCCATAAGTTGAAAACTCTATAACTCGAATTTTTTGGCGTCTCCCTTGATATTCGACTTATAGAGGTGCTACTGTAATATCTATTGGTTGTGCTAAAAAATTTCAGGTGTGACATGTCATAATATGGGATAAAATATCAAATGCATAATCGCACACCTAATCGTATATTAAGGGTTTGCCCACAGCGGTTGATTTTTTAAATATTAAGGTTCCAGCTAATCTTGTTGAGAACATAAAGCTGTCCTTAAATTTTATTAGGTATTCAAATTTAGTATTGGTATTGAGTGTTTGACATGCAATCTTTTTAAATTGTTGTTGATGTACCATACCGCTGGGTGCGTGAACTGTAAGAATCATTCGGAACCGGTAGATGTTAGCATTCAAAGTTTATTTTTTATTCCCAGGATAATAACCCGACCTATACCACGGAATATTCCTACCTAATAACTGCACGTAGTTACTTATAATAAAATGACTTGGTATAAACTAAGGAATGCAGATAACTCGACGCTATAAGTAGTTGTAATATGTACTTAGATTCAGTCAAACTTATATTATACGAGGTATCGCAAAAGTCAAGGGATAAAGATTAAAAACTGAAATTATAAAATCTGACAGTCTAGTAAAGTTAGTCAAAAGTATGGTCAAAAGATATCCCAAAATCTAAAGCTTATGTAACGCTTTGCATTGTTTTAAACTACCTACAGTTAATAGGTATTTACAAAAAATCCTTTAATTTAGCTTAGTAATTATTAATTGTCATTTTTAATTTTTAACTCCAATCGTAACGATTTATTAAAAAAATATTACTTATTTAAAAAAAAAGCAAAAGATTAGTTATAAATTGGTTATAGCGCCATCTAGAGAAAATTCCTCAATTCACTGCTAACAAATAAACATTTTTAATGCTAGGTGTCATTAGTTTATGAAAATAATAACAGATGGAGTGGTTCTTAATACATTATTTTTTTTTAATCACGTTCTTACACATTATAATAAAATAATATAAATGTGTGTGTAATTTTTTAAATCACGAAATGTGTATTAAATATTATTTGTACCTGAATTTTTGTTTAATAATATCTTTATTCTGTTTCGCTAGATGGCGCACGCAGTCTACTACCATCGGACAAATCCAACATTTGTTCTAGCTTGGGAGATACAGGGCATTCCCGAAATAAGGACAAAACAAACATGTACTCGGGCTACGGCATCCTTGAAATAAATACTGAAGTGAAGCAAATACCTAAAAGCATCATGCGAATAGCATTTACCTTGATACTAGATAGGTACCTGTTGGTTTCATCTGTTGGTTTTTATGGTGGATATCGATTAAAGATCAAAATAATATAATAAATATTATTACAATAGTATTCTAATAAATAACCGATCTCCATCTGCAAGCTTATAGAAACAATCCTTCAATAAGCTTTTGCCAGTAAATAGCTAGAGCTAGATCAATTTATGGTTGCGGTTGCTATCGGGCGTTAGACGAATTGAAGTAAAAAGTTAACGTATTTTTATAAGAAAAGCGCACTTAGTAACACATTTAACTGAAACATTCTTTTTTAAAATAACGTGTATTTATGTGTTTTTTATCATTAAACAAAGCGTGTAATTCCAAATAAACAAACAGCGAACAAGGTCGTTGGCTGATTCGCTTCAGGTGCGTGTGCGCATGTCACGTGGTGTACGCACGTGCCGAATGCCGTGGGCGAGGGCTTGGCTATCACAATACACAATAATGTATAATGTATTATGTTCATAAATAATTGCAATATTGTATAAAACTTACAAACGTGTTTAATAAAAGCTTATATGAACGTAATGTTGACGCCCAGTATGGATAGCATAGTACGCTACTTTATTTGCCTACTGATTAAATGTAGAGACAGAAAGTAAATATTTAGTAATCTGTGGTGTCTGCAATAAATATTATTCACGCTTTTGAGCTAAGCTTTATGAGCTTTCATCCCGATGCTTCAGACTTCTCTATTGTCCGTTGCAACTTCATATTAAAAAGTTTACGTTTACTTTATTACATTACTATAAGCTTTCCACCCGCGGCTTCTTCCGCGTTTTTAAAGAAAAACCCGCATACGGCATAGTTCCCGTTCCCGTGGCATTTCTGGGATAAAACCTTTCCTATGTGTTAATCCAAGTTACCCTCTATATATTGTGTGCAAAAAATCGGTTCAGTTGTATTTGCGTTAAAGAGTAACAAACATACATACATATACATACATACAGCCATTATGCTATGTGTTAATCCTATGACACGTGATAACTATCTAAATCTATTTTGCTCTAAGATTTTCAAAGAAAGGATAATCTGACCTATCTATTTAAATCCCTATACAATTGAACCACGTGTTTCCAAATAATATATTCAAAGCATAAGCGATACATATTGAATTGTATGTAAATTACAGCTCACGTTAGTTACCTAGTGTCACGCGGGTTACAATAATTTGCCAATTGAAATTTGGAGGTCAAACCACGTCCTGAACGTTCGTAACCAGGATGCATTTAAAAACATATGAATTGCCCAAATTTATATGTCACGTGGCCATTTGGAACATATTGTCTAGTAGACTGTCGGGGAGAATGATATCAAAATAATCTCAAGGAAATCTTTAGAAAATTACGTTTACTTGGCCCTGTGATACCAGTACTAAAATTAACTAATTAAACCTGGAAAATTATGTGATCCGCATTATACACATTACAAACCATCTTTACATGTTTGCATTAGATGATTTATATGTATGTAAAAATTAAGGAAAGTCATTAACACCATAGCCTAATTTGTTTGTTCGAGTACGGAGGCGTTTACAATCCTCGGCTCTTAGAAGTTCAAAAAACGATATTATGTACTTCAAATTATGCAGTTTTTACCTTTCTTATGCTGTCTTTGTCGCATATGATATGCATTCATTTGTCGTCATCGTCAACCTAGTTTACACCAGTATTTTCGCTATACATTACGTTCAATATACGATTCTATTCTCAAATAAGTGCTTAAATAGCATCGTTCATTTCGTTAGCGACGAATTGGCGCTTGGGCAAGATGTTCACGTTTGCAGCAATGTGACTGGCTGCAACGTGCGGAGGTCATAAGCAAGGCCCTTGCTTCCGTTCTGTGTTATGGTAATGAATTTGACGAATGATTAACGATATGTATCTCTAACGTACAGTTGAGAATAAAGTTAAAAATCAGTACCATGTTGCACGGAAAAATTCACGCGAAAGCTGTTCGATTAACTTTGTTTAGTTTAAGAAAGCTACAGTTGAAAAAGTGAATAAATTAATCACAATCCTCACAACAAATAAATAAAACTTAAAAGAATCAGAAGAAATATCGGAGAAGGTCAGCTAGGTTTGACGCTGAATTTCGTTCCTGAGTAGTCGAAGGTCTATTATACCATTTTAATAATTTAGTGGATTAAAAACAGGTATATCTTAATTATTCTCGTATGAAATATAGCAGATATCTCGATGACACCAAAGTTCAGAAGCTTTAGCCGTGAAAGCATAACATACAAAAAGAAATATTATAATTACATTAAGATGTAAGTATAGTAACAATAAAATTCATTTATTTAATTGGTATATAAAATTAAGAGTCAAACGATTATTAATTAATTATTCTCTGTGATACATTTCAGAGCTTTGACCATTTGAAAAAGAAGCATTGCAAGAAGGAAGAAGCAAGGAGTTATCTTTTCCCTTACCAATAAAAGAATGAAACAAAATATAGATATCTTTATCGAGTCGATGCGATAACATTTAAACTGCCCCTCTATCTTTCTAGAGCTCGGAAAATCCTGTTAGGGAAGACATTTCCTTTTCAGAGAAATCATCTAGTACTAAACAGAGATAACATTGAAAAATGTTTTAATTTACATTGCATTCTACAGAATAAATAGGTAGTCAAAAAAAATATTGCTTAAAAAAATACTACACAATAATAATAAAAAAAAATGTTATTAATTAAAAGAATCCGTCATTTAAATGAATTTGAATAATTTATACGCGAAGTGTAAATAAAATGTTAGTAACGTGCTAAAAATGTGATACGAAAAAACACGTGATGTTTAAAAACACGTGTACGGTTTTATTAGTACTTTATTAATTATTTATTGGTACTTTTCCGGCAATTAAATATTGTAGTATAAGGTAATTGGGATAGCAGATGATCATTTTATAAAATTAATTTTAGTAATTTTAAGCTTATTAGACGACAATGTGAATTTGTGGATAATTTATTAATTTATCATATATTTTTGTAGGCGCGTTGAGAGTAAAATTTCAAGGTCGCGTCATGGCAGCGTTACGTCATGGAGTAAGACGACGATTTTGGTCTTTGAATCTTGCCAAAGAAGTTTCACTTCTGACCCGTGTGCTCGGCACACAGGCTATTTTTCATTAATGGCAGGAGATGTAATAATGAAAGTTATATTTTTATTATTTGCTTAGTAATAAAGCCGTTTTTATTTCAAAGGAATGTTGTCAAGGGATACAATAATCGCTCGTAATTCTTTACGTAGGATGTAGACTTCGTAGGACTAAAATAATTATGTAGGACGTAGGTATTTTTTATGTTATTTTCATGTTAATTATCTAAATGTCATGATGTGGGCGATATTAGCCCACTTCGTCATAAATTATACATATTTCAAACTCAAACAAACTCAAACTCAAACATTTATTTATTCAATTAGACTACTATTTAGTAGCACTTTCGAATCGTCATTACATAGTATTTTTAACATTTACCACCGATTCGGAAAGCAGTATCTATGGAGAAGAATCGGCAAGAAACTCCATAGTTGCTCTTTTAAATAATGTCAATAAATTTACATAATATGTAACTTATATCTACCTAACTACATAATATGCCAAAGAACTGTCCTGTGGTGTTTACGCGACAACCCTCCATGGGTCTTTATCGTCCATATATTCCTGAATACTGTAGTACGCTCTCTGAACTAGTACATTTTTTATGTAAGTTTTAAATTTAGAACTACTAAACTCTTTAATATTGTGAGGAATTCTATTGTATAAGCGTATACCTTGACCCATAAATGAATT
>CAJQZN010038116.1:0-28399 GCA_907164685.1 Colias eurytheme | reverse complement strand
GGCTGGAAGTCATCAAGCCTGCGTTCGAGACGATTCGTGATGACTCTCGAGAACAGCTTATAGACATGGCTCAGCAGTGATATTGGCCTGTAGTTCTTCAACAGGGTTTTGTCTCCCTTTTTGAAGAAGAGGACATGACATTGCTGTTTTTTAATGTCAACTTAAAATAATATATTGTTTCATTTGTTCAGCCATCTCAGCAAGACATTTCAACTATCACATTATCTCAAAATAATAACAGTTTCCACAGACATTCCTAACTATTACATTATCTAGGCACCTTATCGACAATAAAATCGTCTATATAACCTGTGCATCAACCCTCAACCCAGTGGGGCCACAAGCGTGGGGCTCCATCATATAATACGACGGGGCCCCAGCAATTCGCCACACAGTCACCTCGCATACATATTATATGACAATGTTGTTTAATTTTAATTCAAAGATTACCATATCTAAATACTGATAAGATTACCATATCTGGTTCATTCGTCCAGCCATCTGTAAATTTCAACTATCACACCACAAATTATCAACAACTTTTACATCAATTCCCGACCATTCTCAAATCTCAACCACAATATCATTTAGACAAAGAAATCATTTAGGCAACTAAAGTCACCTGTGCATCAACCCTCAACCCAGTGGGGCCACAAGCGTGGGGCTCCATCATATAATACGACGGGGCCCCAGCAACTCGCCATACAGCCACCGCGTGGGGCACCGACCAGAGGATTCCGTGGGTGTGGGATTCGAAAAACCGCTCTAACGCGCACCTGGTGGTGATATTGTTATGATATTGTTAGTTCCAACGTATTTTTCTAATGTTTTGGTCTTAAATATAAACTGTTTAAACTGATCTGTAGGAAGTATTATATTTAAACTAGCGGTCCGCCCCGGCTTCGCCCGTGGTACATATGAAAAATAGATGTTGGCCGTTTCTCAGACTTACCCGATATGCACAGAAAATTTCATGAGAATCGGTCCACCCGTTTCGGAGGAGTATGCAGACTAACATTGTGACACGAGAATTTTATATATAAGATATGTGATTTTATCGCATTATATTTAAATATGTGATTTTATCGCACCTTTTTGCATAATTATTTTGAAACAGTTATCCCAAGGGGCAATATTTAAAAAAAATGCATTAAAATGAATATTAATTTCGTTAGTTATAGTTAATTATTTTTCAATTTCTGTCTTTGAAAAACTGTATGTATGAAATCAATATTGTTTTTCATTTTTCATTTCATTTCATGTTTACTTTTTAACGTCATTCACACTACTGTTAAAAATTAATTATATGAAACAAAATTTATCAAGAAGCTAAATACTATACCTTACAGTCATCTCAGTTGGTTCCTTCTGTTCCAATTTCCCAGTGAACACTTGTTGCAAATCATATCTCACGTAGTTGACGCCAAGCACGAATCGCTTCAGTACCTACAATCATTATTAACCGACTTCAAAAAAAGGAGGTTATCAATTTGGCCGGTATTTTTTTAATTATTAAATAAAGTCTTACCAAATTATAAGGAAAAACTGTAAGATAGTCGTTCGATTGGGAACCTAAATACATTGTTTTATTTTTTGCTATTATTCTCTTTTCCTACACATATTTTTTTACCCCATTCCGTACATAATTAGATAAAAAATTCGTATTTTCATATTTTTTAAATCTTTCTGGATATTCTATGTGTTTTTGTGTTGTTTCAATAAACAATTTACCTACCTAACTATTTTTCGAATTAGATTCACAACTTGATTTCAAACCCCTTATTTCCAAATTACCTGTAAGGGCAGTAATACATCTTCACCAGGTCTAAACTCATAACCAAGCGAACCCAACGAGGCGGTGAACAGCTGACACGCGACCGCCATTATCTCGTCCACGGTCCGTCTGGTCCAGAGGTGCGGACGGCGAATGTGGGACATACACGCACTCACTATAGCGCCGCATGATGATTGGAGGAGGGCATCACGGGTGAATCTAAAAATATAACAATTGAAATAACGTTAAAGAAGATTATTAAATTTAATACAAACAATGAAAATGAAAATGGTGAAATTACTGTAGTTACTTATCAAATCGGTGAGTTATCAAAATTTAATGAAATAAATAGAGATCACAGAAATTAAGGTAAAGAATAAAATAATATAAAGAAATTTTTGATTATATATCTACTGTAGACGATACTATTGAAAATTTAAGCATAAACTTAAAAAACAATGTAAATTTCATGTTGATGATAAATATAAAAATACGAACTTGACTAAGTCAGGCGGTCGAGTTCCTCGCAAGATGGTTCTCCCTCTAGCTGTTTCCACGTATGCAGTCAGCACCTTCATTTAGAAACAAACACAAATTGTATATGGATATATTTTTTTCTTTTACTAGTAGGTAGGTTTGTTAAACACATTCTTGAGTGTTCCAAAGTACATTGTTTTATTTTAAAATGGCTGGATACAAAACAAGCAAATGGTTCAAATGAATACGCAGAAAATGCAATCGAAGAAAAAATATGTTAACAAGTATAAAATAAATAGATTCCTACAATTCTTACCTTCCATTCATATCCTTCATCGGGCACTGTCCCTTGAGGTGTCACCGGACCGGGCGCTTTGGATAACTCCCAGAACACTTTGACGGATGATATCGAATACCTGTTGATAAAAAAAATAATATAATAATCACATTGATATACATACACACATAGAAAAAACAGAAAAAGAAACGCGTGTGAAGCGATCGCGAAATCAACTCAATCTAAAAATCATTACAATATATTAGTACCGTTTCGATCCACAATTGAATACTCAAAACTTCGATCAAAACGAATCAAAACCACGATACAACAAATAAATAATATACACAATAAGCTAAATTCCAATTCCACCTTACCTAATCAAAAATATTAAACTACCCTACAAACATACACACAAACAACTCACTTATTAGACCCCGGCCTGGCCAACTTGCCGATATTACTAGCAAACGTGTCAGCCAATTGTTCCACAGTGGAATATGCAATAAGGCCACAGGCCCCACCGGGTGAGATAAGGCCCCGGGGCCCTACAGCATGGGGCTCCCAAAGGCAGTATGATTTGTCATCGGCTGCCCGCCAAATAGCGACACAATAGTCTTTGCAGCAAAGAATTCCATGCTTGTTCTAAAAATATTATCAGAATAGTAAATTAATTTCAAGACTGAAAAGAAACTCATAAGCTTAAATGACTAATACATATTATGTTCTTGTATATATAATATTATATTTATGTGTATGTTTTAAGAGACGAGTTCCACAGTGGAATATGCAATGAGGCCACACGCCCCACCGGGTGAGATAAGGCCCCGGGGCCCTATAGCATGGGGCTCCCACAAACAGTACGATTTGTCATCGGCTGCCCGCCAAATAGCAACACAATAGTCTTTACAGCAGAGAACTCCGTGTTTATTCTAAAATAATTGACGACATAAGAATTTTTTTATTAAAATCTAAATTGTGAGCGAAATAAAACTTTTTAAGTTATTGTCCTGTCACGTGTTGTGTCTGTTTGTCTTTAAAAAGTTCACACATCAACAAAAATTTCATATGAAAAGTGCGTGCTTAATACAATTATTAAAATAAAATAACAATACAACAACAAAACTCACACTCTCAAAGAACCGATTGATGCCCTTCTTCAAACCGAGTACCGGCCCAGAGTCTCCCGCCTTTATATCACCGGTGACTACGTCACTATCTATATCCATTTTTACCTGTTTGAATAGATATATCTATAACTGTTATTATAATTTTAAATTGTCAAAATGTGAGTGAGTGTGTGTGAGGTTGTGATTGTGAGTGTGAGTGTATTAGTGTTAGTATGAATTAAAATGCGCAAGCAAATGTATATGTCATAAAATCTCTCCATTGTTGCGTAAAAGAAAGATAAATAAACAAACAGACAAACTTTCGCATAAATAATATCAGTAAAGATGATAATAAAAACCAATGATATCGATAGTGCAGTGATATAGATATCAGACAAATAAAAAAAATAGTTCAGAGTAAAATTTGAAGGTCCCGTCATGGCAATACACGTCATGAAGTTAGGCGAAAATTTTGGTATCTTTTAATCTAGTCAAAGAAGTTTCACTTCTGACACGTGTTCAACACACACGCTCTTTTTTCTCAAATACAAACATATATAAATACTTACATTAAAAGTGGTCACATGGAAATTAGGCACCAATTCGCTAGGCCTCAACTTCGGCGGGTTACTTGCTCTCGGCAAAGACATACTATATAATCTGTCTCCATACTTCAACAGACTGTCTAAAACTGGTGCCTTCCAGTATATGTATGGTTCTATATGTTCCACTACTATACCCATTGCCGCGTTTGCTACATCCTATATATAATAAAAATAGGTTAGTAAACACATTACACTAACTCACTCTTAACCTAAACACTCACTCACAAACTCACGTATTAACAAACTCACACATTAAATATCTTCCTAACAATCTCACTCAACTAACTCACAAATGAATTATTTTCTTAACAATCTCACTCAACAACTAACTCACAAATTCATTATCTTCCTAACAATCTCAACAAATAACTTACTCAGAAACTCACACACAGATGCTCGGAATAACTCACAAACTCACTATCTTACTCACTCACACTCTAGCACTCATCTACTCATCTTCTACAACCTAAGTTGGTCAATAAAACCTGTATCTTCTTATCTTCTTCTTATATATAAAAATGAATCGCAAAATGTGTTGGTAAGCGCATAACTCGAGAACGGCTGAACCGATTTCGATAATTATTTTTTTTATTATATTCCTTGAAGTACGAGGATGGTTCTTATGTAGAGAAAACGAAAATATGTACCACGGGCGAAGCCGGGGCGGAGCGCTAGTTTTCAATAAATATCTGTAATACCTATTCGAATAGTCCAAAAATAGTTCTGAATCTGCACAATAACTCACTCACTACATTTTTTCGGGTTCATAATTTCATGATATGCACAGTACATTTATTCATAACTATAATTTTATTATATTGACCGCCTCCTTGGTACAGTGGTTGACGTGTGAGCGTAGCACCGAGGGGTCCTGGGTTCGATTCCCGGTGGAGACGAAGAAGAAAAAAATGTCTTGGTCTGGCAGGACACAGAAGGCTGATCACCTACTTGTCCCAAAAGAAAATCGATCAGTGAAACAGATGTATAATACATCTGCTCCTTACCCCACTAGGGGACATGGGACTTCACTTTTATAATTTTACTAGCGGTCCGCCCCGGCTTCGCCCGTGGTACCTACATGTTTAAACTATCCTATCTCTCAAGTTGGATCGAACTGCACATGGTGTGCGAATTTTATTATAATCGGTTAAGTGGTTTAGGAGTCCATTGAGGACAAACATTGTGACACGAGATTTATATATATGTATTAAGATTATTAAAACATCTCTAATATTTAATTACTTCACTAATTCCACTATTTTCATTCAACCAAACATTACCTGATTATCCCTATTAGGCTGGTCCAAAAAGTAATTCTCGTTTTGAGCCACTCTTCCACGAACCGACGCAACGGCTCGACCGAGACGCGTGAAATATTTGCCTATAGCTGCGTCTTCTAACGGGTCTATTAAAACTTCGCCCTCTGTTAGAAAGAAAGAAATATATTTATAATGTTTTGCATGCCACACAGAGAAAAATAGTGTGCCGAGCACACGTGCCAGAAGTGAAACTTCTTTAGGCGCGTTGCCAGTAAAATTTCAAGGTCGCGTCATGATAATACCGTCACGTCATGGTGTAAGGCGACGATGGTGGTATCTTTAATCTTGAATTTGATATTTTTTGGTTTTATGGCATTCAATTGCTTTATAAATATAAATTTATAAAGAATAGACAAAATTGAATCTTGCCAAAGAAGTTTCACTTTTGACACGCGTGCACATGCTATTTTTGACGTAACAACGTCTTATAATTCGATAGAGCCGGTTGCACGCACGAAAAAACATGACTCATGCGGCGTTACCTCGCTCTGAGGCGTTCCATGTAAGGCTTGAAGTGCGAGCGAGAGCGCGGAACGAGCGACAAAGAAGCACAATCGGACGTTGTCACGTTCAACTGTCGTCAGTAAACCGACTTTACAGACAACCATTTTTTATTTTTTAACCGACTTCAAAAAAAGGAGGAGGTTATCAATTCGGCCGGTAGGTTTTTTTTTTATGTATGTACACCGATAACTCCGAGGTTTCTGAACCGATTTACGTGATTCTTTTTTTGTTCGATGCGGGATGGTGTCGAATTGGTCCCATAAAAATTTTATTCGGATAGGCCCAGTAGTTTTTATTTTATGAGCATTTTTGTCTGTATTTGTAAATGTTGCAAGTGCAAGTTTGAAGTCGGTTGTTTTTATCGCAGTTATCACTTGTTTACTCACCTTCCTCATCTGCTCCTTCGTCTTCTCCCTTTGGCGCCGCCGGTTGTTTCTTCTCCTTTAGTACAGATGTTAATTCGTTGGTTATTTTTACGGGGTATAACTTGTATGGGGCTAGGCATTGCTTCTTGTCTAGACCGCCTTGTAATGCTGAAAGTATACTGGTAGTTATGGTCGAGCCAATTTAATAGGCAACATTTGACGTCTATCAATTTTATCTTCGAAGAGAGGTAACCTGCTTAAAAACATCGATTAAAGTGAATTAATCGATACGGATTTGAAACATTTGTCAATCGAATTTATTAATTTATGATGATCTTTATTCACAAGTAATCAATGCATTCGATTCTAGATGTCAGATTTCGATTTTTAGAGTAACGTCTCTGGTATTTAAAAAGAAAATAGGTTTATTGGCACAAAATTGTAGTGACGTCAGTTCTTCAATTCAGAAATTGTTTATTATGTTTAGAATGGTTTATCAGTAAAATGAAATCTTAAAATTACTTGTATCGGTCATTATTATTATAAATATGTAGTCGTAATTGAAAAAAGTTAAGCAAATGTGCAGTTCTAACAAAACGAAATATCATGTTATTCTATGTCGGCGTTACTAGGTTACGTTGTTGAATTTTGTTGAACTGTCAAATGTTGCCTATTAAAATGGCTCTACTATAGTAATAATGTTAGATATTTTTATAACCAAACAAATACTGAGTAGATACTAGGCAGGTGGAAAAATAAATATTACCTAATAGGTCCGAAACGAAATTGTTTGGCGGAAACGAAATTACTGTGACATTTAAAAGAATTATAAAGAAATAATATAAAAAGTTTGGACGGAATATTCAATATTTAAAGGATTTCTCATGAAATATGGTTAAGAATTTTTTTTTTAATAAAACAACAGCTATAGTCGCAAATATTAGATAATACATACTGAGCTTATCAATAAATTCTCCAGGGCTCGCAAACACCATCAAAGCTGGACAAGACTCTGGTGGAACAAACTCAGGTTCAGGCTCTGGTTTTTCTTCACCCTCTGTTAAATAAAAATAATAAAATACAGAAATAACTTAACTCATATTTGAAATAAAGAAAATACAAAATATTATACTTATTTAAAATCCCAAGCATTTAGGTACTCATACTAAACCGATTTCAAGTTACCAATAAATAAAAAAATTGTCCAGTAAAAATTGTTTAAGGGCTGATTTTTCAATCCTTGGTTAAAACTTCGAATAACGTATTAAACCATTTCAAAAATGTATTCTAATTGTCCGTATTTGACAGTTTACAGATGACACTTTAAAATGTTCGTGTAATACTTTATTGGACGGATAAATTTTAACCAACGATTGAAAAATCGGCCCTTATTGAGATAAAAAACGAGCGAAGCTGGGGCGGACCGCTAGTTTAACACATAAATTTCTTAGTATTAACAAACAACAAACCTCCCCCAGCTTCTTCTTCCTCTTCCTCAGCCCCATCACCACCTTCACCAGCCATCTCGTCTTTGATACGTTGTAATCTTATTTCATCACCTGGTGATGTATTTACTTGTTATTATCATCATCATCATCATCAATGTTAGTCTCATCTTTGACGTGACAACGTCTTATAATTCGATAGAGCCGGTTGCACGCACGAAAAAACATGACTCATGCGGCGTTACCTCGCTCTGAGGCGTTCCATGTAAGGCTTGAAGTGCGAGCGAGAGCGCGGAACGAGCGACAAAGAAGCACAATCGGACGTTGTCACGTTCAACTATCGTCAGTAAACCGACTTTACAGACAACCAATTTTTTTTTAGTTAGTCAATTTTAGTACAAGAATGTGATGTTTTTGAAGAATTTAAGAACTGAACTATTATTTATTTAATTTATTTTGTACCATTTTGAAGGTGACTCCTTCTTATGCTAAAATGTTTTTTTTTTTTTGACGAGTTGAATGTTGTTGATCTAAAGAGAATGGATTTAATTATGATAGACCGACTTGTATTATTATGTTTATAGCATTGTCACCACAATCAATATACTTTACCGAATTCATAACTTATAGTCGAGCCAATTTAAAAGGCAACATTTGACGTCTATCAATTTTATCTTCGAAGAGAGGTAACCTGCTTAAAAACATCGATTAAAGTGAATTAATCGATACGGATTTGAAACATTTGTCAATCGAATTTATTAATTTATGGTGATTTTTATTCACAAGTAATCGATGCATTCGATTCTAGATGTCAGATTTCGATTTTTAGAGTAACGTCTCTGGTATTTAAAAAGAAAAAAGGTTTATTGACACAAAATTGTAGCGACGTCAGTTCTTCAATTCAGAAATTGTTTATTATGTTTAGAATGGTTTATCAGTAAAATGAAATCTTAAAATTACTTGTATCAGTCATTATTATTATAAATATGTGGTCGTAATTGAAAAAAGTTAAGCAAATGTGCAGTTCTAACAAAACGAAATATCATGTTATTCTATGTTGTCGTTACTAGGTTACGTTGTTGAATTTTGTTGAACTGTCAAATGTTGCCTATTGAAATGGCTCTACTATAATATACTTTTTGAAAGTTTCAAAATTTTCACATTTTTGCTATTTTTTCGACATTTTTATTAAGTTTTCGAACCCTTTTCAAGTCTTACCCTTGGTAATCCTCTGTCTGGTCAAGATCCCCTTATTCAAAGTGGGTGCTGGGTCAAACGCCACCACTTTACCACCAGATCTCATCCACACTCCCATTTGATGGTAGTCACCGACGAGGAGCGATACAGATGTGGGTTTCGTTTCGTCATACCACATTTTGAACAGGGCGTCTTTTATTTCTGGATGAAATAGTTTTTTTTGGCTATAGTACTATTAGTATTAATTTTTATTACAAGTATATTTTAAAATGCGAATAGCAAAGCGATCATTTTTGTTGGATATAATGATGCAGTTAATATTTTGAATGAAATCGGTTCATTGTTTTGTAACTTATTACTGTGCTTCCGATATGAAGTGTGTTTTCTCAAATAGACCATTTTTTTCATATTATTAAAAAATCTTTTCAATTAGTAATCGAATATTCCTTTAAAATCCGTTGTAAGAGTTTTATAAATTCAGCAATATGATCTTACGTTTCATAGGCTCTTCCTTTTCTTCTTCTTCCAATTCCTCTCCAGTCTCCTTTTCAGCGGCTTCTTCTTCACCGCCCTCCTATTTTAAAGGTTTTAAATTGAAAAATTTCTCCAATAAAACTATAGTATAATGATAAACTTAACAGTTCGTAAATCGACAAAGTTTTTAACCTATGAAAATATATTACTAAATATTCAAACGATTCATCTTTCCACATCAACAAAATTACTTACAAATTTAATTTATTTATAAACGATCAAATCATCAATATACGTCTTATCCGTTAATCGAATTATGTATGTATTATCCATTTATGTAAAGATATTCACAAAAAACGGTTTCTTTAAAATTAAAGAAAGAGTTGTGTGAATCATAAACGATAAAATCATCAACATACGCCTTGTGGCTCATCGGGCAGTCGCAACGGCAACCTGATGGCATCCCCGAGTTCAATCGAAAACGTGTTAGCCCCCATTTCAAATTTCTCAGTTAAATCTTCTGGTAATATTTCCTTTTTGCCCGTTTTCTTCACGTGATTGAGGTAATAGTCGACGCCAGCGTCTGTGTTTTGGGTTAGAAATGAATGAATGAAATGAAAAATTCTTTATTGCACACTAAATACAGGATTAGAAACTAAGAGCTATACAAGTAATAACATGTACAGAGGGCGATCATATCGCTGTAAGCGATTTCTACCAGACAACCCGAGATTAGATTGAATTAAATAAAGCAACGTGAAGATAATATTTAAAATTATAATCATCTGAAAAGAAAATAGACAGACTTCGATAACGAACGAATCTGTCTTTCAATGACTTCTTTATTTTTTAATTTATTTTGAAAAATAGATATACAGATTCAACTTTGTACGTAAAATGACTTACAATGTATCCAAGTAAATATATACAATTAATTTTTGACTCATAGTAGACATCTCTATCTTAAAAATATTCACAATTTAAACTTACTTTATAGAATAAAAACTGACAATTTTTACGTAAATTAAAGATATATTATCTGTATTTTTATGTTATTAAATAGTAAACGTTAAAATAATATGTAATGACGATTCAAAAGTGCCTATAGAAGAAGTCTAATTGAATAAATAAATGAGTTTAAATTCTTTTTTAATACGAATAAATGAATTCTATTCTATATTTTCATGTATACGTACATACAAACACACAAACTCACCAAGAAAGTTATACATATGATCCTGGTGCATATGCGGCGGTGGCACCGACTCAGTGGCCGCAGCAAATGCAGCCGCACACGGTAGAGCTAGAGTACGACCGGCCATGTCTTCTTCCTAATGGAAAAAAAAATGTGTACGTGTACTAGTGTACACACGTAAGAAGTGAAACTTCTTTATGACCTTATTTTTCAAAAAATAATTTACTATATGCAACTTTACAGAAATACGTCGAATCACGTGTGGTAGGGATAAGAAAAAGATGGCGCGTAACGGAAAAATGTCACGCGTAACGAAAAAATGTTACACTAAATTTTTTTCCAACACCGATAAAGAAGTTTCACTTCTAAATGTGGAAAATTGTTTTTAATTCATTTGCGGGTATAAAATGTTCCGTAATAATTTAAAAGAATTGGATTTCGCCTTTTTGGATTATTTTAATTGTTTTTCGAGAAGAAAGCGTTCCTTAGTAAAGGAAATGGAATTTATTGAAGTGAAACTTCTTTATCGGGGTTGGAAAAAAATTTTGTGTAACATTTTTTCGTTACGCGTGACATTTTTCCGTTACGCGCCATCTTTTTCTTATCCCTACCACGCGTGATTTGACGTATTTCTGTAAAGTTGCATATAGTAAATTATTTTTTGAAAAATAAGGTCATAAAGAAGTTTCACTTCTTACGTGTGTACACTAGATTTTCGGCGGTATGGCGACCATTTGGAATCGTCCGAAAAGTATGGTATGGTGATTTTCGTAAATGGCTACACGACGATGGTTACCTGTGCAAAAGTTAGCCTGGTACAAATGGTTGAATTGTTTTTTTTAAAATCAACACATTCGCGTCGGTATGGCGGGCTGTAAGTCACACCGGAAAAGTATGGCATGACACTACCGCCTACTTCTTTTTTATGGGCTATCGGTAAATTCTAAAATATTTGTGTTACAAATCGTTTGACTTTCGCTATTTTTACGACGAGTTCGACTAACGCCCACGCGACTAAGCCGCCGGTACCAGTATTCACACCATCGTTTTTCTTTTTGTCATTGCGTACTAAGACCCCTGTAGAACCGCCATCCTGTTACAAATGACTCGAAATTTTGTGTCAGTATCTCCCGGTCTATCTGTGGCTCATGACATCATTTAAAAACACATTACTGGCGAATAAAATTATTTCAAAAAATACTACTACATTAATTGTATACATAATTGAAAAGGTTGATTAAATTTATAATATTACTAGCGGTCCGCCCCGGCTTCGCCCGTGGTACATATTTACATTTTCTCTACATAAAAACCATCCTCGTACTTCAAGGAATATAATAAAAAAAGAATTATCGAAATCGGTTCAGCCGTTCTCGAGTTATGCGCTTACCAACACATTTTGCGATTCATTTTTATATATAAGATTATAATATAAATTTAATCAACCTATAATAAAATTCTTTATTGACATAATTACACAGGTCAAAATAATGAATCCTTCGGCTCCCGAACTAGTTTAAAACTGTGTCTCAGGAGCCAGAGGCTTCTCCCAATATTGATCATAATATTATGTCTATAAACTAAACTAAACTAAAAGCTCTAAAATAACAAAATTAATGAAGAGGGTAAGTTAAATTCAATTCAAATTCAAATTTACACTCACTCCAATTCCTGCCTTCTCAGCCAATTTCCCAAGAGCGGTATTCTCACCACGTGGTCCCATCATGATAGCCGCTGTTCCTTTTGATATCCACTGGAAGGCTTTACTCTGTGAAAAGTGAAATAAATTGAATTTTAAATCTTCGTAATTGACAGTCTATTTAAAAAAGCCGGGTTGCACTGGGGGAGTGCCGGCAGAAGTGAAAACTTGATTATTAACGTTGAGCATGTTTGATATTTTGGAATGGTATCCGTCTTACGCTTTTTCGATCAGGTCACGTGTCCTGACGTGAGTTTAACATTTTATACCCATTACAGAAAAAGTGCTCAACGCCGCTAAAGAAGTTTTCACTTCAAAAATCATCTAACTATAGCTAAACGAACGATCACCCTAAAACTACGTTTATTAACCTCCAATTTAGTCTCCGGAGCGCCCAGTTCAGCGTTTAACTTGCTCGCCATCACCGATACGGGTGATATATTGAAGCTATCATCGTTCCCCGGTGATAAGTTGCCGAGAATCACATTCGCTAGGTCATTGGTAGTACCCTTGACGCGAATCAAACACGCTGCAGCGCGTGGCTCGTCGGATGGATAGCCTGTTTATAACAGACAAACAAAATTACTTGATTGTGCAACAAAATAATAAAAACAAAAGTAAATATATAAAAAAAAACATACTGGAGCCCAACAGGCTATTTATAGTATGTTTTGATTATTATCTATCAGTTAACTGGTTAATAGTTCATGTGTTATACTCAAATACATGAAAAATTTGCTCACAAGACGTCATGGTGACATTAAAATGTTCACATCGCGAATATAATGTTATGAAGCTAATGAAAACGCTTCGGTTGCGTTGTGACAATCATAAAAGAGACCACTGCGAAATTTTATCTTAATCACTACATAGTATAAAACAAAGTCGCTTTCCCTGTCCCTATGTCCCTATGTCCCTTTGTACGCTTAAATCTTTGAAACTACGCAACGGATTTTGATGCGGTTTTTTTTAATAGATAGAGTGATTCAAGAGGAAGGTTTATATGTATAATAACATCCATTAAATAGTGAAGAAGTACTGTTATTTTTGAGGTTTCTAATGTGATGTCGTAAAAAATTACATTGTTTCCGCTTATATTGCAAACGCAGGCTGAACCCTACGAGTTTTATCAAAATAATGTACTAAGTATTATACACATTGAAAAGGTCTACAGAAAAGTCCGCGATGGTATATGTCTATCTCTTATGGATAACCCACAATAACATTTTTTTGTCATTTACTTTTTACGACAAATAATAGCTAATTTTCGAAGCGATTTTCACCAATACAGCATTAATCCTTAACCAATTAAATACCTTGAATACATGGTTCATTTAATATAGATCTATATGGCACTTTACACCGTATGATTTAAGTGAATATTTTCGAAGATATTACAGATTTAAAAATTGCGGGACGTAGCGTTTGCGGCGGTACCGGCCGGCCTACGGATTTTTATACGGATTTTTATATACAACGTTCACGTGCGAAGCCGGGGCGGGTCGCTAGTCTTATATATAAAATTCTCGTGTCACAATGTTAGTCTGCATACTCCTCCGAAACGGGTGGACCGATTCTCATGAAATTTTCTGTGCATATCGGGTAAGTCTGAGAATCGGCCAACATCTATTTTTCATATGTACCACGGGCGAAGCCGGGGCGGACCGCTAGTAAATATATATAACACTCTATTGTGCAAGAAAACAAGTACATAAAATAAGAGTTGTACAATAAATTAAAGCACAAAGGGCGGCCTTATCACTATGCAATGATCTCTGCCAGGCAACCACGTTCATGATATATAATATGCTATTAAACCACGATTTGAACAACTCTGCATGCTTAGTTACATCTATAGCTTCCTTTAAATTATTGAACACAACAATAACACACAAAATTGGTTACACAACACACAAAACCTCACCATTATCGTCACATCCATGCGGATCGAACAGATAAAAACTATCCTCATGCCTCCATATCGCCGTGGACCCCCCACGAGCTGTAACTACCGCGTGTGTATGTTCCTTAAAGAGTCGTTTGAGCGAGTCCTTTAGGGATATAGTGCCGGAACCCGCTTCTGGGTTCAGTTCTCCTGATAATAATAAATAAATAATAAATATTTCAGGACAATTTTCATACACGGCACAATCTGATCCCATACTAAGCTTTCGCTTGTGTTATGGAAACCAGATGGCTGATAAACATACATATGTATATAATTTTTAAATAATTAATACTTATATAGATAATTAACACCCAGACACAGAGCAAACATCTATGTTCATCACACAAATATTTGCCCCGGGTGGGACTCAAACCCACGACCTCTGGCTTGGAAGGCAGGGCCACTACCAACCAAGCCAACCGGTCAGTCAAAATGATGATGATGATTTTATATTTTTAATAATTTATTTATTTATTAATATTTTTAAAACAACTGAGCCTCACGTACAATCTTAACTCAAACGTTATTCAAAAAATATAAATATATTATATTTTTTAAAAGAATTGAAAAAATCGATCATGATGCGGGATTCGAACCCGCATCTTCCGCCATTCCGGGGCATTTTGAATGCCATAAAACCAAATGTTCTAAAAATGTCTATCCTTGAAAAATATGTTCATTTGATTCGAAGACTAGTTCAGCCCAAATTTTTCGTAGAAAACTTAACCCATGGATACTTTTCCCTCCATTCATCTATCTTATATCTTCATTATCCATACTAATATTATAAATGCGAAAGTAACTCTGTCTGTCTGTCTGTTACTCAATCACGCCTAAACTACTGAACCAATTTGCATGACATTTGGTATGGAGATATTTTGATACCCGAGAAAGGACATAGGCTACCTTTTATTGCGAAATATGTACCACGGGTGAAGCCGAGGCGGACCTCTGGTATTATATATCTTACGAATAAAGTCCCTGATATTTCACTAACCACTATAAACACTATCCAGTACTTCCGTTTCAATACAATCATACTCCGATATCTTGAACCTGCTCATAACATCTATCGCCGCTAGAGTACCACTGGGAGCATTATCCTCTTCCTCCCCAGTCTCCTCGTCCGGTTTAGCCGTTTCGAGGCTAATGCCCATCTTTTCGAGGTGTTCCATCGTGTTTTGGTATAGAATATCACCGCGTATTAGTGTCTGGGAAAAAAATATGAACTCGAGTATTTTCGTCAATTGTTGTGTTGTTATATTTTAAAATTTTTAATGAACCTTGACGAGAGCATTGATTACAATATGTTTGTAACTGATCACATATTACATATAGTCATGTTTGTAACGTGTCATGTTTGTAATGTGCCATGTTTGTCACGTGCCATGTATGTAACGTGCCATGTTTTCTAACGTACCAAGTTTGTAACGTGCCATGCTTGTAACGTGTCATTTTTGTAACGTGCCATTTTTGTAACGTGCCATGTTTGTAACGTGTCAGGTTTGTAACGTGTCATTTTTGTAACGTGCCATTTTTGTAACGTGTCATGTTTGTAACGTGCCATTTTTAACGTGTCATGTTTGTAACGTCCCAAATTAGTAAAGGGCCAAATTAGTAACGTGTCATGTTTGTAACGTCCCAAATTAGTAAAGGGCTAAATTAGTAACGTGTCATGTTTGTAACGTGTCATGTTTGTCACGCACCTCATCCACATCATCAGCTGTCCAAGCGGGCGGTTCTATAACATGCGCCATAGCTATAGCGGCTATGGACGCTGGCGTTGCTTGCTTGCCTCTATGCTCTTCGGGGAAACGAGCGTCCGCTTCATGGAAACGGCCCTTGATCACCCACTTGTTGGGTGCCACCGCTGTTGATAAAAATTTTATTATGTAAATTCATGTATTTATAAGGTTATTTTAACATCGCACTACTGTCACATTTTAGCAATGTGCTGTTGCATGATGTGTTTATGCATACTTTCAACAACAGCACAATTTCTAAAATTAACAATGACGTCACTAACGTTTCATTTTATTAACAGGCTCCGGCATATCCGGTCGCTCGTGAACCGTGACGTCAGAGATGCTGAACGGCTTCCGTTTCAGATCGGCCACGCTGTCCAAAAAGTGTTCGCAGAGGCGGGAAACGCGGGAAAAGTAGAGGACACAGGCTTTGCCGCCATCTTGAAGACCCACCTAGATGACATGACTTTTAAAGAATGAAGCTGTAGATATAGAGAGAAGTTTGTCGTATCAACCCTGACAAAAATGAAACAGGATATTTCTATATACATAATTATATAAAAATGAAACCCGTTTTCCTTGGTCATGGCATCGCGCGTAAACGGGTTGACAGATTTCGATTATTATTTTTTCATTATATTCCTTGAAGTACGAGGATGGTTCTTATGTAGAGAAAACTTAAATATGTACCACGGGCGACGCCGGGGCGGATCGCTAGTAATTAATAAAATCAAAAACAAGACAAGCTATGTGCACCATTACTTTCTGAAGGTCGGAAATTAAATCTCTGCGGAGACGAATTTTTTTTTAATTATTCTACTTTTCTATCTTTTTATTTGATTTCTATTAGAATAAACACGAACAGATAATAAACATTAAAAATAAATACCTTATAACCATATCTGTCGGCTGGCCACGGATGGTACACATAATACTTGCCACCCTCGTTCCACACTGACACTTCAATTTCTCCAGGGACCTTTGATAATTAATTTAAATAAATTAATAGTACCTACAGATATTATTATCAATATTTTTTTGTGATATGCGAATCGTTTTTGATAAAGCTTTAGAGCAACTATATCATGCAATACCAACTTAAAAACAATCATACATGCGAAACAAAAAAACAACTTGAACTGACATTATAATATTATGATGCGCATCGAAATTAAATTTAGGCAATAAAATATGAAAGTTGATACAATAAAAAAGATAATAGACAAAAAATAGTAGACTACATGCCATTTGCATGACTCGCCAATAGAGTTGTTGATAGCATTAGCCTTTTTATCATACATAGAATTTGTTAAACCAAACAATATTCAACATAATTCAAAGAACTTACTTGCAATATTCCCGTGTCGCACTCCTTAAAGAAACTCTCCAAACCTCGGCAGAGATCAAACACCTTCGGGTCGGTAGATATTAATTTACCCCATACGGCTATGCCTCGATCCTGGACATTTATTATTATTTTTATTCCATTTAAAGAATATAGGCACAAAGATTTTTCTTATTCATTATACATCATATATTAATTTGTCTTATACAGCAGCTATACCCCAAAACTGGACATTTACGTATATGTTTTTTATAATTTCGTATGCCTTTCTTGCTATATAGAAAAACATCTCGAAGATTCAATTCAAGTAAATTTTTATTAAAATTCTTTCCTACATTTATAAAATTGTAAATCAAATAAAATTCAAAATCGTCTCCTACTTCTGCGTTAAAATTTACAATATTTTTATGACTACCGTCTTTATTATATATATTATAATCACTTACAGTATGACTGTATTCATAGTCTCTGATCCTGAATGTCTCTTTTAGTTCACCAAGAACGAGTCTCCTGATTGGTCCACTTCTTTCTAATAGTGATTCCTTTCAAACAAGGAAATATTGATTATTCATTTCGTATTTATCAGAGAAAAAGTTTATAATATCAAATATTAAAAGACCAAGATGTCAAAATAAATCTTTAAGCATCGATATCGTTCATTCTGTAAATTTATTCTAACTAATTTGTGTGAATGATTCAAATGAGAAACATTAACCCTATTAATTACATGACAAGCAAAAGCATAACAATTGAAATAAATTAAAACTACACTAGACCTAGAAAAAAAATCATACCTTCATAAGTACAAGTTTTTAGGTCACACAATAATAATTATTATTATCACCCCTCTGTACTACAGTATAACAAGCAATAATTATTATTTCCTTTTTAAATCATCATGTACGAACCCATCAACATCTAAAATCCTACAATGATCAACATAACATAGACTACCAATCAAATTAAAATCGTGTACTTTTTACTACCTCCTACCCACATTAAAAATAACAAATTGTTTGTTGACCTCTACTCTACTCTATTAACTCTTTTACCATTAAAATCACCAAAAAGCTCACTCTAAAGAAGTTATATCCAATATCGAGCGTCTCATCGAGCACATCGTCGTTCCAGGCGCGCGCCCGGAGCCGCCTCAGCATGCCGAGCGCGGCCACACAACACGACACGCCCGTGAACGTTTTGAACGTTTGGTACCTTTGTGTGCGTGTTTTTTGTTATTTTTTTTGTAATTTTTTGGTGTTTTACCACAGAATACATAATATGTATACTATACGCTACAGAACGGACACTCTCCGCCTCCCACCAAAATTAAACACTTACTTCACCCCGCACGATCACGCTATAGATGACCCGCATTTTTCCGTAAGGACGATACGCAACGAAGATTGACTACATTGATCAAATTGACTTATAGTAATTTTATTATATTGGATTTGTGATTGTCGTTTTTCGTAGAAAATGGTTAGATATTGTGCTGTTTAAGGATGTATTTCATCAGAAAAACGCGAATTTCTTTACGCTAGTCACAAATGTGCCAACTATAAAGCGTTAACACACACATTTGCACTCTCTACAGTGTGACTGTCAAAACGATAATTTTGTATGGAGTGTCCGGGGTGTGGTTTTACTATGATAGTATCGTGTTTTGTTATTTTTTGTTGTTTTATCATCATCATCATTTGTTTTTTAACGTTTGGTACATTGTAATTTTTAGTTACTTTTTTGTTATTTGCAGATGTTTCATCATCAACAAGTTTTATGAAACTTTTGTTACATTAATTATTTTTCACTTTGTTTAATGAAGTTTTATAATCATCAATATCATGCTTTGTTAGTATTTTGTACGACTAAGCATTTGATCGTCTTTTTTAAAATATTACAATACAACCAACTAGCTGTGCCCCGCGGTTTCACCCGCATTGCTCCGCTCCTGTCGACCTTAGCGTGATAATATATATTCTATAGCCTTACTCGATAAATGGGCTATCTAACGAAAGAATTTTTCAAATCGAACAAGTAGTTCCTGAGATTAGCGCATTCAAACAAACTCTTCAGCTTTATAATATTAGTATAGAACTTCACCTGTAACTGGCCATATGCCGAGTGCCTCTAAGTATCCACTTTTCAACGTCAATTTGTTGATACTGCGAGTGATAATTCTGATCGGCTATTTCTACTGGACTATGGAGTACTGTCTCCGATTTAGGACGGGGTATCATGTCGTCTCTGGGGAATTAAATATGCATTTATTTATTGGAGACAGCACATAAAAAACATTAAGATAAAAACAACACTACAAAAATTGTACTGTATAATCAAAAATTAATAGCATTATAACATTTTACACTTAAAACAAACAAGATAACACGACATTATAAATTAAAATTCTGTGCTTCAATCCAATTTGAATCGATGAGAAATGCTGCAACACACCATGTTTACACACGCACGTCTCGCGAGCAACTGAACAGCGACGAACGCACTGGTGGCGTGAGAGTCACCTGAGCGACTACAAGGTCAAGCGTGCTTAAGACTTCTAGCCAGTAAATGTTTAAATTACATAACACACAATATATCACAGAACACATTGTTTTTCTATATTTTTAAACCAGATACACCTAAGATTTATGCAGATAGCTTTTTTCTAATATTTGCTTACTTAAATCTTTCTTAGACACTACTTATTAACCTAAAATAATCTACAAACCTGCCATAAGCATGACCATCCGTTTTCGGACAGTACAAGAAAAAGTCCTCCCCACGCAATTGCATCAACTGCTCCATAGTTGGAGCAGGTGGTGGCTTTTCCGGTGGTAGCGGCAGTTGTGGTGGTGGCTGTGGTATTAATATCACTAATATTAAAACTAGTCATTTATATAAAGGAGATTCTATGCTTACTAAAGATCTATTCAATATGATATTTTAAAACAAAGTAATTGCTATAGGTACCTCAAGAATGTTTATATTCCGGTGCAATTTAAAAATGTATCCTATTTATATGGAAAAATAAATGCATTGGATTTTTTTTTGCATTTGATATTTTTTTTATATTTATCCAAATATTTTTTTATTTAGGTGTATTTACGCAAGTTGTATTAAAATCTCAGAAGTTTTTAAAAACTCATCTGAACTAAAAATCTAAAAATTTTGGTGTTAATTTTAAATTGCCACTTTTTCAAATCAAAACTACAACAAAATCTCACCTCTTTTGGTTGCTTCTGGTAAAATTCTCGAACCTTCCGTCTTGACGTAGCGCGAGACGTGGCCAGACTCACTGCGCTCAAGGAACATTGCGGATATTTACCCTACACAATAATTAATAACATCTTAATCAGAACTATTACAAAATTTCAAAACGCACGAAATACTATGAACTAGAAGATGACAAATGATTATTTTATACATGAAATACCATAACGAAAAAACATGGAATAAAATTAAATATTTTATCACCTTTTTGAAATGCAAGAGCTATCTATGGGTAGTTTAAAAATTCATCCTTAAGTCAATTGAGCTATCACTAGTAAGTGATAAAATCAAAATCGATTAAGCCAAATTCGAAAGCTACTCAGGTAACAAACTTCCTCCTTTTTTGAAGTTGGTAAATAAAAAATTACTAACAATAGAAGCAATAAAAGCATTAAATTAAATCAAATTGAATTGAATTGACGGCTACAAAAATATAGCTTCCACCCTTAATACACCTTCAAATAATGATTTACCGTGCAAAGAAAGTTAAATTTTATTTTTCGATCAACTTACCTCTTTAATCTTCTTATCAATAAGCGCATTGATATTAATACTATCCCATTCACTCCTACAGTGTATCCTCAGTGCTTTCAGATCGAGCTCATAATCTGGTTCTCGAATAAGCGGTTCTTTTTGGACCACCTGTTTAATTTTGATAGGTTAAAATAATTACTTATAGGTTTTGACTTTAGTCGAGTATAGAAATTCAGTACTTTTGAATTCTTCCTTATCCAAATAATAAACGGTATTTTCAAGATTATGAAATAACAAAATGTTAAACGCTGATTAATCTATTTTTTTTTAATATTGAAAATAGGGAGGCGCTTGACCACAATCTCGCCTGAACTGAGATGTGGTCTAATATTTAAAATTATTTACCCTTCATTTCATTTAATTTCATTTTAAAAAATTGTATCAATAAGATTATTCTTTTAGTTTTATTTCCTTATTAAGAATATTATCATCACCAAATAAGTATACACATGTCAATAAAATTTTACAAACTCCCAAATTTCGTGACGATTGCCCAATAACATTAAACAATTTCCTACCATTATCATCTTCCCTTACACTACCAATATTACCACCGTTATCCATAATAATATTATAAATGCGAAAGTCACTCTGTCTGTCTGTCTGTTACTCAATCACGCCTAAACTACTGAACCAATTTGAATGAAATTTGGTATGGAGATATTTTGATACCCGAGAAAGGACACAGGCTACCTTTTATTGCGAAATATGTACCACGGGCGAAGCCGGGGCGGACCTCTAGTCTACTATAATTACAGTAATATTATATGACAAAACATTATCATTTTCATCAATTACCTCAATATTAGTCAAAGCAATGGCCGGTTTTGGTGTGCCCTTTTTCGCAGCGTCCAAATCACCATAGTTACCAAGAAAGTCCAGCACAAATGAGGTAATACCGGCGTATCGTAAAAATGCACCGGCGCCGAATCTTAAAGACAATTTAAGAGAAAAAACTGTTGATTCTTTAAAATCCATATAAAGCAGAACAATACAAAAACAACTAGGAGGAAAAAAAGTAGAGAGAACAAAACAGATGGTTAAAATAATTCCGGGTGTTTGTAAATATAAATATTTCTGTATCATATCTTTATTATTTAGGGCCGATTTTTCAATGCTTGGATAAAACTTATCCGTCCAATAAAGTATTACACGATAATATTAAAATGTCACGTAAACTGTCAAATACGGGCAATTAGAATACGTTTTTAAAATGGTAGTTTTATACATTATTCGACGAATAAGTTTTAACCAAGGATTGAAAAATCAGCCCTTATTAGAATAGTCGATTTTATAAGCCTAATTATGTCTTCAAAGTCTTCTTATTCAGAGTTTGTTTGTAGTGTTTGCAAATTGTTTAAAAAAAACATTAAACCGAAGAAAATAATTTTTGTAAAACTACCCACAACTATTTAAACGCAATATCCCAAATTCTACCCTAACCAAATATAAGTTTTTATCATCATCAGCCAATAATAATATGTTTCCTATGGGGCAATTAAATAAATAAATATTTCACGATAATTTTCACACACGGCACGATCTGATCCCATACTAAGCTTTCGCTTGTGTTATGGAAACCAGATGGCTAATAAACATACATAATATATAATTTTAAATAAACTTATATGGATAATTAACACCCAGACACAGAGCAAACATCTATGTTCATCACACAAATATCTGCCCCGGGTGGGAATCGAACCCACGATCTCTGGCTTGGAAGGTAGGGCTACCAACCAGGCCAACCGGTCAGTCAAATTAAAAAAGACGGGTTGCACTCCGAGAGTGCCGGCAGAAGTGAAAACTTGATTATTAACGTTGAGCATGTTTGATATCCATCCGTCTTACGCTTTTTCGATCAGGTCACGTGTCCTGACGCGAGTTTAAGATTTTATACCCAACGCCGCTAAAGAAGTTTGCACTTCAATAATTATCATTATTGCCAATATTAGTACTATTTATCTTTATATTTGTCCATACTCACAGCTTATCAGGCTGCCCAACATTGTTCAACATATGGGGGTCGAATATATAACAAACAGTTTTAACTTGGCTCCCCGCCTCCGGGGGTGGCGGGTGACCCCAGATCAGAAAGTGTTTATCCCCAGCGGTTAGTATCATCATGTACGTTTGACCTACGCGTTTCTCCATTAACCTGTGTTGGAGATAGTTTTTTGGTAATTATGAAATAGTGTGTCCGAGCACACGTGTCAGAAGTAAAACTTTGGCAAGATTCAAAGAAAAAACATCGTCGCTTTACTCCATGACGTGGCGGTATTGCGATGACGTGACCTTGAAATTTTACTCTTAACGCGCCTAAAGAAGTTTCACCTCAAAAATCTATAGTGAATGAAAGAGTTTCTTGTTATTACTTTTTTTATAAATTATATGTATCATGTAACAGATATAGCTAGATTTTAAACTACTGCTTAATCTCTGTTTAAGTTATCTGTCAGTTCAAATTATAAATATAATGTATGAAATTAAATGTCACATACATATCATATACATGTCAAATAATCTTAGTGGCATTATCAATAAGTCGTGATACCAGCTCGAAAAATATCATAGTGCAATATTTACGTACTAATTTGCCTACTATATCATTTATATCATCGATGTATAATAGAAATAAAGGCGGACCTTATACTAAATACTACCTTGAGGTACGCCAAAAAGGGAAAGCTTTGTATTTGAACAAAATTTTGAAATGAAAAGTTGTAAAACTTAGTATCTTCCAATCTCAACATATCTTCTTCACATTACTAAATCTATCATTTCATACTAACGCCATCAAATCCGGCTCAGCCTGTATATTATCCGGGTGCTTAGCCAGCAATCCTCTCTCCACTTCTACCATTTTCACAGTGTATTTGTTATCGTGGAAGTAAAATGATGTGAGCAGTTGATTTAATTGTAATTGCGGTTTACCTGATAAGTTTATGTTTGGTTATATTATTGGCTATTTATTTCTATGGTCATCCATACTAATATGTATTATAAATGCGAAAGTAACTCTGTCTGTCTGTCTGTTACTCAATCACGCCTTAACTACTGAACCAATTTGCATGAAATTTGGTATAGAGATATTTTGATACCCGAGAAAGGACATAGGATAGGTTTTATCCCGGAAATCCTACGGGAACGGGTTTTACTTTGAAAACGCGGGCGAAGCCGCGGGCGGAAATCTAGTAATGAAATAAAAATAAATGAATTGCTCAAAAAGTAAACATAGATGATAGATAGTTAACTTAAAAGATAGAAATGTATAGAAATGGTACATTTTAACAAGAAGCTTATATCTAATACACTGGAGATTTCAGTATGAACATTAACGTGTAACAAGAAAATTTGACGTTGAATGACGCCTGTATGTTTTTTATCCCTTTCACACCTAGGTAGTTAGGTAATTAATCTCCAGTGTATTAGATATAAGCTTCTTGCATTTTAATAAAAAATAAGTAGCTAATAAATAACATATTCAGAAATTTACAGAATTACAATAAATATCTGGTGACGAGTAAATATTAACAAGTCCAAGTAAGATGCGAGGAATAATATTTTTCACGCGTCACTATTATGTTAAGATGTAACCAAATAATAATAGTCCGGGATACATCGCCCATTTTTGCAAGTGATTACTATCAAGCTAATTTTTCGTGAGTAGCTTTATTTTGATGAGATGCCCAATAATTTCATGTACGAAACTCTCGATTGTGGTAGCTACCAGAGGAAACAACCGTCAAATCAAAATATTTTATCCTTGTTTCCTCTGGTAGCTACCACAAGTTAGAGTGGGAGTCGAGCATTGCTTCGGCACGAAATGGGTCAAGCTCGCACCGGGGAAGTTACCACACCCTCACAGAAAACCGGCGTGAAATGGTGGCATATTAACAGTATGCTACCGTGTTTCGTACGGTGAGTGGGGGGTCCGGAGGCCCAAAAACAACCCCCAAATATGAACGCGGTATTATCAGGCAGAATACCCCAGGAGGGTACCGGCACCTGCGGTGCCGGAGAATCCCTCCCGCAGCGCCTGCGCTGCGGCAGCCCGTCGTATTCTGGGGCGGGCATAATTCCGCTCGGTCATGTGCCAAGGGGTTCGCAGAGCAAGCGAAGAAAATCACCCCCCTCCACTCTCACGGTGGACTTTTGTAACATCCGGGGGCTGCACACTAATTTAAACGCCGTCCACTACCATCTTGAGACGGCTAAGCCGGCCTTGCTCTTCCTGACTGAGACTCAGATATCAACTCCGGCCGACGTATCTTATCTCACATACCCTGGTTTTAAGCTGGAGCATACTTTTGCACCGCGTGCCGGGGTATGCGCATACGTTAGGGAGGATATCTGTTGTCGACGTCTTGGCACCCTTGAAGGTGAGGATCTGTCCATTATCTGGCTGCATATTGACTGCGGCGACCACCCTCGCGTCTATGCTTGCCTGTACAGATCCCACAGCGGGAATACTGGTACCGACCGTTTATTTGAGCACATCCAAGAGATGATCGACACTTTGCTTGTACAGTTCCCTTCTGCAGAGCTTGTGGTTTTAGGCGATTTCAATGCCCACCACGTTGAATGGCTCGGGTCACGTACAACTGACCACGCGGGACGAACTGTGCACGATTTTGCTCTAGCCTATGGCCTAACACAGCTGGTTTCATCGCCTACGCGAATACCGGATGTGGAGGGCCATACTCCCTCTCTTCTGGATCTTCTGCTGACCACACACCCCGAAAACTATCAGGTCTCCGTCGTGGCCCCACTGGGGTCATCAGACCATTGCCTGATACGGAGTATGGTGCCACTTATGGGTTCGAAACAGCAGACACCTGCAGCTCGACGCCGTGTGTGGCACTACAGGTCGGCAGACTGGGACGGAATGCGTGGTTTTTTCGCTTCCTACCCATGGGGGCCTGTTTGCTTCTCCTCGGAAGATCCCAACGCTTGTGCTGAGTCTGTCACTGACGTGGTGCTGCAGGGTATGGAACTTTTTGTGCCATACTCTGTTGTGCCCGTCGGTGGCAGATCCAAGCCTTGGTTTGGACGTTCCTGTAACATGGCGTCTCGCCAGAAACAGGAACTTTTTCAAGCCTGGGTTGCAGCAACGGCGTGTCGCGATCCAAGCGTTGGTCTCATCAGGAAGAAGTACAACTCTGCCTCCAGATCCTACAAGAGAGAAATCGCTAGGGCTAAATCTAGTTACATTGGTGCACTTGGCGATAGACTGACGCGACTTCCTTCGGGAACACGGGCGTTTTGGTCCCTCGCCAAGGCCATCCAAGGTAACTTCTGTCGTTCATCCTTTCCACCTTTGCACAAGGACGAAGACTCTCTGGCCCATTCCGCTAAAGAGAAAGCCGAACTCTTGGGCGCTCTCTTTGCTAGGAACTCGACTCTTGATGACAGGGGAAAGACACCGCCGACCATCCCGCGGTGCAACCATTCAATGGCGGATATACGTTTCACACAACGTGCCGTTCGAAATGCTCTCTTTTCCCTTGACATCCATAAGTCGACAGGGCCGGATGGAGTCTCCCCTATTGTGCTTAGGACATGTGCTCCTGAGTTGGCACCGGTTGTAACGCGTCTTTTTCGGCTTTCTTACGCCAAAGGCATTGTTCCGAATTCGTGGAAGACTGCTCTTGTCCACCCAATCCCTAAAAAAGGCGATCGCTCAAATCCGTCTAACTACAGACCGATCGCCATCACTTCTTTACTCTCCAAAATAATGGAATCCATTATTAACTGCCAGCTCATGAGGTACCTGGAGGAGAACCAGCTGTTAAGCGACCGGCAATACGGTTTCCGTAGTGGTCGCTCGACTGGTGATCTTTTGGTGTACCTCACTCACAGATGGGCGGAGGCGGTTGAGAGTAAAGGGGAGGCATTGGCTGTAAGTTTGGATGTAGCGAAAGC
The DNA here is from genome assembly GCA_907164685.1 of Colias eurytheme. Lineage (NCBI taxonomy): Eukaryota > Metazoa > Arthropoda > Insecta > Lepidoptera > Pieridae > Colias > Colias eurytheme. The sequence continues at coordinate 1,195 of CAJQZN010038116.1, read as the reverse complement.
CTTCGATCGGGTCTGGCACAGGGCACTTCTAGCGAAATTACCATCTTTCGGACTTCCTGCGAGGTTATGCGATTGGGTTGCCAGCTTCCTGGAGGAGAGGAGCATTAAGGTCGTTATCGACGGTTCTTGCTCTAAGCCTCTTCATGTGAATGCTGGTGTCCCACAAGGCTGCGTGCTATCTCCTACACTGTTTCTTCTGCATATCAATGATTTGTTACAAATCAGTAACATTCATTGCTATGCAGACGACAGTACGGGGGATGCTCTTTATCCCGGCCGTGCAAACACCTCAAAGGAAAGCCTCAATGAGAGTCGAAACAAACTTGTGTCTGAAGTTGAGTCTTCTCTCCAAGAAGTCTCGGATTGGGGCGAACTTAATCTTGTCGAGTTCAATCCCCTAAAGACACAGGTTTGCGCGTTCACCGCTAAAAAGACCCCATTTGTCGTAGAACCTCGGTTTAAGAGTACTCCCCTTAGTATATCGCCGAAAATCGGAATCCTCGGAGTCGAAATCTCGAGTGACGTTCAATTCCGCAGTCATTTGGAAGCGAAGGCCAAATTAGCCTCGAAAAAACTTGGTGTGCTCAGTAGATCGAGACAGTACTTCAAGCCGGCCCACCGACTTCAGCTTTACAAGGCTCAGGTGCGACCGCATATGGAGTACTGTTCTCATCTCTGGGCCGGAGCCCCACAGTATCAACTCCTTCCTCTTGACCGCATCCAACGTCGAGCAGCTCGAATTGTCGATGACCGTAGGCTTTCCGATAGGCTCGATCCTCTGTCAGTGCGAAGAGACGTTGCGTCTCTCTGTATACTGTACAGAATCTACTATGGGGAGTGCTCTGAGGAATTGTTCCACCTACTACCAGCCGCACAGTTCCACCACCGGACCACACGCCGTAAAAACCAGTTCCATCCGCACCATCTGGATGGTTGGCGCTCCACCACTGTCCGCTTCACCCGCAACTTCCTTCCGCGTACGGTGAAACTGTGGAACGATTTGCCACCTGCGGTATTCCCGAACAACTACGACATTGGGGCCTTCAAGAAAAGAGCTTATTTGTCCATGAAAGGCCGGCAAAGCACCTGTAACACTCCTAGTGTTACAAGTGTTTATGGGCGGTGGTGACCACTTAACATCAGGTGGCCCATCTGCTCCTTTGCTTGCTCTAACATAAAAAAAAAAAAAAAAAAA
>CAJQZN010038115.1:0-20942 GCA_907164685.1 Colias eurytheme | reverse complement strand
GACGCGGCCGGTTCGTCGGGACCGCCCGTGCGCAGCTCACGCGATACAATGCATTCCCAGTGATCTGTACCAATTAGCAGGCCCGCGTGCGCTCGTTCGTAACACACTTCATCGGTGGGTATATCGCGCAAATGTTCATACCGGAGAAGCGAGTTCGGTATGGCTTGTTGATGAAGTTTTAGATTTTTCATCGTTCGCGCTTTCACCGTGTGTGTGATGTCTTCGTTGTTTCCTTTTAGTTGAATGGAAACTAATTTGCTGCTTTTCTCATTTTGTTCCATGTTCGCCCCGTGTATGCAAAGAGGCAATGTGGGGCCCTCTGCGCCGATTTGACGAGCGATTTCTTCGTCTATGAGAGATATAGTTGATCCCTCATCCAGTAGCGCGTGAGTTTTGATCTCCCCCCGTGGACCAATCACGGTGACGGGACACATCTTTAGTAACACGCTGCGTCGATGTGTAGTTGCGCGGTCCGCAACTGACATAACGGTTTCTTCCGCAGGTGTCGACGGCTCCTCCCTCGGTGTTTCGTTATGCAATGACGAATGGTGTGAGCGCTGGCATTCGTTTACGCCGCACAACTTCGCCTTACAGAAATTGCGTCTGTGCTTCCTTGTAGCACATTTAAAACAAATTCCCTTTTGTTTTACTAGCGCCCATCGCTCGTTTACGCTGAGTTTTGTGTATTGCGGGCACGCAGTGAGTTCGTGGTCACGCCCACAACACGGACATGTTTTTTCTTTCTTTTCTTCATTTGTTGATACAATATTGAAGACTGCAGTTTTCCTTCGTGACGCAGGTTTCGACGTTGTTGTCGTAGCGTTGCTCATAGGCGCGTATGTGTATCGCAGCGCCTGATCTGCCTCTCGCATGAGGAAACGAGATAGCACGATGATTTCTGGATCTATCGTTCCCTCTTGTGTGAACGCATAGTCGCACCAACGCGATCGAATATGTGGACTTAGCTTGTCCAACACCTCTCTCGCTAGCATTGGATTAAATAGATATCCTTTGCGGTCGATCGTTTGTATTGTGCAGACTATATTCTGTAGCTTAACGGCGAAGCTATTTAGTTCTTTCGCCGATGTTCCCGGCCTCGGCATTTTCTTTAATTCGTCCAATGCTCTATCGATGAGTATCTCCGGCCGTCCGAAGCATTGTTCGAGTGTTCGGATTATCAGTGCAGGCGACGTCGCGGTGTGTAGTAATGCCGCCACGGCGTCTCTTGCTTCGCCTCTCAGACACGAGCGTAATCGTTGAATATTTTCCGCGTCTGAGACGTTGTACATTTCAGTCGTGTCTTTGAATGCAGCGCGAAACGGCAGCCACTCTTCAATAGCGCCCGCGTATATTGGGAGCTCTACGTGGCGCAGCCGCGGTCGTGCCATTTTTTCTAACGACGCTGCTAACTGTTCGATGCCCGTTCGGGACTTAGTCGGCGTGGGAGATCGCCCTCGTTGCACGCCGAACCGTAGCTGTCTTTCGTCTTTGTTCGGCTCCCCCCGTGTGTTTATGGGGTTCGCCTGTAGCCAGTCGTCCACCTTCTGATGTTCATCTTGTGCGGTGGTGGTGTCTTCTTGTAGATTTTCTTCCTCTATTGCCGACACCTCGACTTGAAGACGCTTCTTTACGAGCTCTTTTTCAAGCTCGAGCTCCTTGCGGTGAATGGCCGCGAGTTTTTCCGCCGCCTCTAATTCCGCCATTTTAATTCGTGTGGCCGTGCTCCCCGTGGACCGTGCCGATCTGACGGACCTCGTAGGTGATCGCCGCCGTGGTTGCGCTACGTCAGCCGATTCGGTGGCTGTGGTAGTCCTCAACTCCGACGGTGAGGCCGGAGGGTCGAGTATTAAGCGTCGAGCCCTCTCCTGCCGCACCTGCTCCATAGCCCGGTCTTCCATGTCCGCGGCTTCGCCCTGGCTGCGTGTGACGACCATGCTTCGATATTAACCCGTAGATATCGATGGCTTCTTCTTCCAGTAGGGTTTCAGCTCGCTCGTACTTTTGATCCGGTGCTCGATGGACCACTGAATATTGTGGACTGTATGTAGGTTGATGAAAACTCAGTTTCTTCCTTGATAGCTTTTATTCCTCCAAACTTGATCTCAAATTTACAACAAAATCTCACTTTATTTAAACAATTTACAATGGTATAATAACATAGGTGGCTAAACAGCCGTGGGAAACGATATTGCGGGACGGAAGCACCCCCGCCGTCGCCTACGCGCGCGCCGTCGACTACCGGGTTTAGTTCCGGTTCCGCGCGTTCAACGCGAGCCGGACGCCTCGTTGTCTGGCCGCTCGTCGCTCCTCAACAAATATGTTAATTGAGTATTGAGTTAATTTTTATACGTTTTGGAATTTAATATTTCTTTCTCCTTCCTTATGGAACCAGTGCTAAGAGAAGCTAAGAATATTAAATCAACAGCCTGCAGAGTAATCAAAATGGCAAGAAACGTTACCGTTTCAAATTTTATTTAACCCTGTTTGTTTGAAAATTTGACCGTATTCTCTTAACATAAAGTTCATAATTCATCAAGAGCCTTTTGAATTTTATACGTACTAAAACATCTATTGCGTTGGTAACAGATATGACAAGAAATAAATATAATTTTTTATCGTGATATTTCCTTATTCATAATTTACATTTGAACAGATTAATATCTATTATCAATAGCTAATTTGATATTTTCTAAGTTCAATAGATAATGTACGTTATATCCAAAGTTTTGAAGCAACGTTAGATTACAAAATAATAAAAAGCAAATTACAATTTCTCGTTTTACTATTACGATATCAACATAATACAGGTTATATTTGTCTATGATAATACGATTATTTGTATTTATTTTATTTTATTGTGTTTATGTATCGTCGTCGTCAGCCATTGGACGTCCACTGTTGGACATAGGCCTCCCCCAAAGACTTCCAGAACGGCCGATCACCAGCGGCCTGCATCCAGCGGCTCCCCGCCACCTTGATCAGGTCGTCTGTCCATCTTGTTTGAGGCCGTCCTACGCTGCGTCGTCCTGTACGTGGTCTCCATTCGAGAACCTTTCTGCCCCAACGGCCATCGGTTCTACGGGCTATGTGCCCAGCCCAGCTCCACTTCAACTTGCTAATCCGGTGGGCTATGTCGGTGACTTTAGTTCTTTTGCGGATCTCCTCATTTCTGATTCGATCACGCAAAGAAACCCCGAGCATAGCCCTTTCCATAGCTCGTTGAGCGACGCGGAGCTTGTGCACAATGCCCGCGGTTAGGGACCACGTCTCAGATCCATAGGTCAACACTGGCAACACACACTGCTCGAAGACTTTCGACTTCAGGCACTGCGGGATCTTGGACGAAAAGATGTTGTATAGTTTCCCGAACGCTGCCCATCCGAGTCGGATTCGACGATTGACCTCTTTCCCGAAATTGGACTTACCTAATTGGACAGTTTGTCCCAGGTAAATATACTCGTCAACAATTTCGAGCACAGAGTTTCCAACTGAGACCGGAGTGGGCACAACATGGACATTCGACATGATTTTCGTCTTGTCCATGTTCATGCTAAGGCCCACTTGTTGTGAAACTCTGTAGAGGTCACCGAGCATTGTATTGAGGTCCTCCAGGGACTCCGCCATGACTACGATATCGTCGGCAAATCGAAGGTGAGTGATGTACTCGCCATTAACATTGATGCCAAATCCTTGCCAGTCCAAGAGCTTGAAGACATCTTCCAAAGCAGCGGTAAAAAGTTTTGGAGATATGACGTCTCCTTGCCTGACGCCGCGCTGCAGAGGAATTGCCTTCGTGCAATGCTCCTGAACCCGGACTGACATAGTGGCGTTATCATACAAGCTTCTCAACACTTCGACATACCGATAGTCAATGCGGCAACGCTGGAGAGACTTCAACACGGCCCAAGTCTCGATCGAATCAAAGGCTTTTTCATAGTCCACAAACGCTAAGCATAATGGCAGATTATACTCCTCCGTCTTCTGTATAATCTGCCGCAGCGTATGAATGTGGTCCATGGTGCTAAAGCCTCTTCGGAAACCGGCTTGTTCGGGAGGCTGGAAGTCATCTAGCCTGCGTTCGAGACGATTCGTGATGACTCTCGAGAACAACTTATAAACGTGGCTCAGCAGTGATATTGGCCTGTAGTTCTTCAACTGGGTTTTGTCTCCCTTTTTGAAGAAGAGGACAACCATACTGCTGCTCCACGCTTGTGGCGCTGTGCCCTCGAGTAAGGTGGAAGTGAATAATATCTGTAGCACTCTGAGGATTGGTTTGCCACCCGCTCTCAGAAGCTCAGAGGTGATTCCCGGCGCCTTGTTGTTCTTAAGCTGTTTGAGAGCCATCCTAATCTCGTACAGGCTGATGTCCGGGATATCTTCGGTGTAATGTCGGGTAAGTCGGGCTCTAGGATCTTTCGCCGGACTCGCAACAGGCTTAGCAACGGAGGTGTAAAGGTGTCCATAAAACTTCTCGACCTCTCCTAGTAGCTCCGGTTGAGACGACACAATTTTGCCACTTTCCGTCTTCAGCTTAGTCAGCCGGCTTTGCCCAATAGATCCATCTCTTGCGAACACTTTTGAGCCTTTGTTTCGCTGTATCGCTTCTTCAATATTTTTAGTATTGAAGGAGCGAATATCGTGTCGCAAGAACTTTGTAATTCGTCTATTGAGCTGCCTATATGACTTCGCATCATCGGAAGTATTCAGTAGCAAAGAGCGTCGCTCTGCCAGGAGCTTGAGGGTATGGTCGGAAAGTTTTTGTGATTGATTCTTACGGGGAATCTTGCAGTGATGCAACCCTACCGTACGAATCGTTTCGATAAGCCTGTTGTTCAGATCGTCCACAGACACGTCATCGCCTAGGCAAGCGAAGCGATTTTGGAGCTCGAGTTGAAAGCTTTCGGGGTTCTGAATCTGGGTGCGGAACGGTCGAAGAGTTGACTTCATCAATCGAGACCTTTCGAGTTTTACATCTATATTCAATGTGCCTCTTACCATACGGTGATCGCTGCCGGTTTTCACCCTGTTGATCACAGAAACATCATTGAATATATGTCTCTTTGTTGTCATGATAAAGTCAATCTCATTCCTCGTTTTACCGTCGGGGCTTATCCAGGTCCACTTCCTATGCGGAGATTTCTGGAAAAAAGAATTCATCATAAAGAGTCCTTCTCTTTCCAGAAACTCAGCGAGCCTCTGGCCCCTCGGGTTGCGCTGCCCAAATCCAAATTGCCCCACTCTCAACTCATCATCGCCTCTTTTGCCCAGTTTCGCGTTGAAATCCCCCATCACAACATTAAAATGTGTTTTCGAGGTGTGTATGGCTCTACTGATGTCCTCATACATTACCTCCACATCTTCATCAGAGTGTGTCGAGGTCGGTGCGTAGACCTGAATAACCTTCAAAGAATATCTATCTGATATTTTGAGGATCAGGTACGCTACCCTGCTCGACACACTTTCGATGGCTATGATGTTGTTGATGAGGGGTCTGCGAACGATAAACCCTATTCCACCTTGGGCTTTTTGGTCGCCCTCCCGGTAGAAGAATAAATTACCAGACGTTAGGGTTACCGTGTCCTCCCCCTCTCTTCGGACTTCTGATAACCCTATAACATCCCATCGTAATTTACTCAATTCTTCTTCCAGCTCAACAATCTTTTCGTCCGTCCTCAATGTGCGTGCGTTGTATGTTACCAGTTTATGTATACCGGTTTATATTTATACTGCAATATTATGTTCACTATTGACTAATAGCACAAGCGAAAGTTCGAACAAGCTGGATAAAGTTAAAATTAAAATTCCTGGTTTTTAGCCGGGAGCGTACATTACAACAACTACTTTGAACTTTTCAAAGAGTTGTTTATCATTTAGTCGTTTTTAATGTTTGTTGTTTGTAAAAGCCGATTACAATGAACTTTCAAATATTTTGCTCCTTGTATTTCGTTCAACCAGTCAAATTATGATCATTATTCATCAATTAAGTATTATAGCTCAGTAGTTGTGTATAATTATCTAATCTTGTGTTCGTCCTTTTAGGAGACGTTGTTTTACAGGCAATATCATTTTTTATTTCTTATTATGAAATTATTATATTATTGTTCGCTACTAGTGAATTCTTTCATATCTGTATTATGTAGATAATTACCATTTAAAATTTTCTCTTATCTGCAGTATTAGGTATCTACCGTGCTAGCCAAGTGATGGTTGGCAGATGTAAGCTCGGGGTATCAAACTTTTTCGTTCCTGTACTTATATTTTTACAGTAATAAAATTTATTTCATTCACTCTCCTCTACATGAAATACACCATACAGATTGCAGATAGGCTGTGTTTCATTGTGGAAAATATTCCGCGCGTAAATTACCATTAATAAAATTACGGGTGTTCAAACAGTTCAATAGCGCTTCTTCTAACTTATCTGTTTATTCCTCTCTCGCAATCTTTCGACATTTGTATAATAATTCAAAGCCAGGAAGGGACCACCATTTATTAAAAAAATTAATGTAAAAATGTATTTCTCTCATATAATATCTTGTATATTTGTGGGAAACAAATTCTGCTCTATCATAGATGGTTATTTAGTAGATATTATATTATGCTTATTTAGATTGCATTACATTATTTAATTATTGTACTTAATTAAATGCAACAAGGCATATTTAACAGATGAAAAATGCACAGGTACCTACCAATTATATATTCAATATCGTCACACTATTGTTATTCCCATTTAAAGTCCAAATTCAAAGACCTTAAACACACTAAATGTATATTGAAGATTTACAGCGTGGTCTTTCTTGCTGAAGTTTTATTGGACCTAGTAAAGCGGATATTTCTTTTTTCAGCATTCTTCACGTTAGATTCCGCAAAACGGCCATGTCTCAGTGGAGGTCCACTCATCGGCGAGTATATATTTGAGCAGATGCACTTCCACTGGTCAGTCGATGATTTTACGGGATGTGAACACGTTTTAGATGGACATGGGTGAGTTGCTCTTAGACTAGATTTCAAATAACGCCCTCATCTTAGGCTCTTACGCTTGTATTTTAATTAATTTTTAATTGAAACCAGATAAAAATTACGACCGGCTTTAATACATGACAGGCGCTCCTTACAATGGGCAGCGTTGGGTCTAAAAATAATCGTCGATGTTTGCCGCCAATACGGCGATAATGAATAAACTTTTACGATGATTAAAGACATTTTTGCCCTCTACACTTTAATGATTGCCTCTACTCGTCCAACGCAACGAGTTACAGTATATCCTAGTCCATCCTTATTTTAAATTATAATCAACATCATCAACTTAAGCTTTAATTTATTATGCTGATCAAGTGCGGGTTTGTAGATTTCATGTCGTCGAATAACTTTTCGGACATGTCAATTTACCGATTGCAGATGTGATGTAAATAATCGATTCACATTTTGCACATTTGTTTACTCTCTAACCCTCGAACTCTGATTGAAGTGAGAAGCCTTCCGCGCTGAGTCATCGCCGCTTCATTATGTCCCTTGTCGAACCCGTCTATTTCAGATGCGTTGAAATAGTGTCGAATAGGCGGAAAATATAGCCATGCCAAAATTATATTTATAGCTAATGTTAGCGGTCTCATTTGTAGAATATTTATACTATGCATTATGAATGACTAAATGGTAAAATGTTTTAAGTTACGTATAGATTCGTTGTACACGCTTCATAATACGAAAGTCAAATTTATTACAGCATTAAGGAATATATGGAAGATAAAAACCCATGGAGGGTTATCGCGTAAAAACCACAGGACAGTTCTCTGGCATATTATGATAATATACAGTTACATATTTTGTAAAATTAAATTGTAATACTGATATGATTTAAAAGAGCAACTATGGAGTTTCTTGCCGGTTCTTCTCCATAGATACTGCTTTCCGAATCGGTGGTAAATGTAAAAAATATGTATTGATGTTTCAAAAGTGCTTCTCCAAGAAGTCTAATTGAATAAATAAATGTTTGAGTTTGAGTTTGAAAAAAATGCCTGACTCGTGTAGCCAGCCTACGCGAGTGAGTGACTTGTAACTAATCTGTTTTATGTGTGAGAGTCAAACAGCGTCGATTATAAACAGCCGATACCGTTTTAAAATGCAATATTGTCGGAGTATTACCTGGATCTGTATATTCTTTTGATACGTCTTTGAACCTTTAAAAAAGAACTATTATTTCTTTCAGGTACGCGGCAGAATGTCACTTAGTGCACTTCAACAGTAAATATGAATCCATGGAAGCAGCAGTGGCCCACCCAGACGGTCTGGCTGTGGTCGGATTTCTCCTAGAAGCTGTAGACGTTCCAAACCCTTGCTTCGACCAGTTCGTCGAGGGTCTGGATCTAATTAAGAAGCGGGATAATGCAGTGCATTTACCGTCTGGTGAGCTTTTGCGATTTTATATTGTAGTCTTATCAATTACGTACATTACATGTAAAATTTGTATTTGGACCAAACACTATAAATCATAATGTTACTTATAGTTAATTTAAGTTAACACAAGTTTTATATATTACAAGCTGCTCGCCCCGGCTTCGCTCGGGTAGACGTTTTTGTAAGTTTTTAATATTTTTTATTCGATATAACATACTTCTAGTCTCTTTTCTCTCTGTTATGTAGGCGGAGTCCAATGCATCAAATCATTTTAAACCATTTTACCACTGAGCCATTCTATTTTTATGGAAACAACAATAGATCCATATAATTTTATTATTATTTTACGAATCAGTTGGGTTTAAAAAAGTATGTGTTAAATTTCCAGACAAAAATTTTGCTGGTCTGACACAAACAAAATTAATGTTCTAGTTCACACATCAAGAGCTATTTCAGCTCACAGAAGTTTTCATACGGGTGGGATTTATAACCTACTTCGGTGTTTGAGAACTGTTACGTGATCGATTTCAAATAGTTGATTCAGCAAGGAGCTTCAGCTGTTCTCCTTTCGTAACCGCCAAATATTCAATCAGATAATTTCGAAGTATTTTTTTTCCTACCACACACCTTTGAGTTACGAATAAATATCACTATAACTACGCACGAATAAATATCACTACCTATAACTACGTATATACCTAATATGTTCTTTGAAGCGTAACAATTGGTAACAATATTATGTGTGGTATAATCCTTTGTTTAGTAAAAATTATATCTAAAAATTATATCTACTTTTAACGATTACTTAAGCACCGATAAATAATGATACATTCGATAAATTTTACGATAAGCATCATATATTTTACTACTTATTTACTTTGTTTGCTAGCGCCGACATATCAAGTAAGCCACTTGACTGAGATTTTAATGTCCTTTATGAAATCGCTCGTTAAGTACTCGTAAAGTTAACGTTTGAAACACCACATATAATTTCGAGTGTTGTATACTTGAGGTATTTTATTCATATTTATATGTCGTATAGCGGAAAGTATGCGTCACTTTGTGACTGTTTTGATTTTCTGCTAGTTCTATTAACACTAATTTTGTACCTTCATAAAATGTAAAAGATATTGTATCAAGAATGAAATATGAAAAACATTTACCTGTCATTAGTTATTATCAAAAAGTAGTCTGTAGCTTGTAGTTTCTATGAGCTACAAATCTTCTATAACTTTTTTCCAATAACTCTACTTACCAATAAATGATGTACTTCTTCCAATACACTAAAAGCTCAACGCGTGTCTCCTTACAGAATCATTATCCTGGATGAACAGAGCTGACGTCACGACGGGCAGCTACGTCACCTACAAGGGATCGCTGACCACGCCGCCCTACACTGAATGTGTCACATGGATCATCTATGAGAAGCCCGTACAAATTGGAACTGAGCAGGTGAATATATATTCATAACTAGTGATATTCGATCGGTTTTTACCACGTAAATCCCAATCGCGAGATACGATAGTCTACCAATATATTGCCGTATAACCTCCTCTATTTTCCAGTGAAAAATCATGGCTTATCCACAGACTACGTTACAGATTCAATTTTAATTAAGTTTGTATTAGGTACACATGTCTATGAGAAGCTTAAAGTTGAACATTGTAGTTAGATACTGTCTAATGAGTTCCACGAATATCATGCTTAGCATTTATAGAAATATTAAATTTAGCAAAGAAATCATGCTTAGCATTTATAGAAATATTAAATTTAGCAATTTATAGAAATATTAAATTTAGAAATATAGAAATATTTAATCATGACCTTTCCAACAGAGTCAGCATTCAAATAGAAATTCACGTAGTAGTTGTATGTCCACATTTGGATAGTTAGGTTGTTTATTCAATTAAATCAAGGGTCGTATTGTAATTATACGAACATTATACAGGCCTGTAATTACATAGGATCCTCAATTCAAATTGAGGAAATGATTGAAGCCTTAGTCCATCATTCAAAGACCAATTATTGAATGTTATATCACGTAGTTCGTCACGTAGTAAGGAATGTATGATGAAGCCGCTATTTCCGATGAATACCAGCTTTTACATAGCTTTACATCAATCTTCAGAGTAATTCTTGTAACTTTGTAAAGTTTTCAATTCCTGAGGAAAATCGTACCTATTCTCGAATAAGTAACGGTATTTCTATTCATCATTGCAGTATATCGAAGCTTATTGACAATGTAAGTTTGACGTGATAATATATCTCTTCCCTTTCATACATAATATCACGTGCAAAGTTCTTTGTGATAGCTGTTTGTCCCAGTTTCACTCGGAAAGACATCGTTTTTAACACGCTTTTATTATAGCTTCACCTGTACAGTGTACGTTTGTATGCAACCGACTTCTTTAGACTCGATTTTGACTTAGGTACATTTAACTCAAACTTTGTACACTCATCAAGGTTTGCTGACAGTACCTAAAATAACTTTATAAGTTTATCTTATAAAAGCGTGTTTTTTAGTGGTTATAAAATATTATATTTGTTATTTAAAATATAATGTAGCTTTCAGATGTTGAAAGAATATTTTAATTCACCCTGTAGTAGAGCCTATTTATTCTTTGCCAGCAATTAAAATCAAAATCAAATCGTTATAATATTAGTATAAATTGACTGCTGATTGAATGCTTTCATACAATTTGTTCGCAGCTGGGTCTTTTGAGGCAATTGGAGGGCAACGACAGTACACCCATTGAGAGGAATGTGAGGCCAACGCAACGACACCCGCCCGGACACTCTGTTATATACGTGAAGCAAATGAAATCGAAACTGTGACCTGATATTTGTATTGTATGGAATATACGTATTTTTGTTATGATGTGTTTTATTTACGAGATCTGTAGAAGATAATATGAATAGATAATTGGGGTTTCGCTCATTAAATTCCAAGGTATACTATCAAAGTAAACCTTGTAAGTAAAAAATAGTAAAAAAATGATCAGTAAAAAACTAGTCAAGTAACTATATCGATAGGTACGTTACTCTTTCATGTGTCACATTAATATTTTCCATGTACTGAAATAAGGATGATGTGTCTATCAATCTTCTTCAATCTTTGAATATTTTTTTAACTGTAAGAATATTCATAATTTATTTGATGTAGTTTCATGTCTATAATATTATGAACAAGATAAAAATTATTAAACTACGAGACGTAAATGTAGATAACATTTTACTCGAATATTACGCGCATGAGGTTTTCAATTCGAAATGTACTTTGTAATAATATTCAGCATACATTTCAACGACAGAAATCAAATTGGATCCATCTGTTCAAATCCAAACTGCTCAAAGCCCCTGCACACATTTCTATTGTGAAAGCTAGATGTTCATACATTCGTACGTAAAGTATATTACGAATTGTGAAGCTTGTAGTAGAATCCAATGAAGTAATAGATACAGTACTCATATCAGCAACATGTGACTCTCCAGACACATCGCGCCTCAAGAGTTGGTATAATCTTAAATATTCCGAGTCAAATTTGTCGGCTAACTGACCGAGTAGCAAATTAACAGCTCTATATTTTTCTTTCAAAAGCTCTTCTCCTTCTAGCCATGGTTTTAAAAGATGGAGATGTGACTTTCTAAGAAGTTCAAAGTATTTCATTCTATCGTCATACATTTTCTCCATCATTGCGGCTCTCCAGCTAACGATAGAGAGATCCCACGTTTGTCCAGGTAACATTTCGGTATATAAATCGTTTAGATGTAGAACTTCAGTTTGATGATAGAAATAAATAGGATTTTTCATAATAAACATTTCTCGTTCTAAAAGATAATTCTTGTATGGATATGGTGGCGGTTGTATGCTAACGGCATTCGTTATTACTTCATCCAATAAATGTAAGACGAAGTTTCTTATTGCAACATGCTTAATTTTCACATCTAATTTATATGCTTTTCTTCTAGTTCTCTCTATATTTTCAACGGAGTCAGCGTTCAAATTGATTGTTATTTTCTCAGTTAAAGTATCAAAAAGGCAAATATTACATGTACTAAGTTCCCAAATTTCACTATAAATTCCTGGTTTGTCAGAAATGAAAGTGAAATAAATTATTTTTTCTTGGCCAGGATAAATAGTATCTTCATTTTTGTTGAAAAAGAATACTTGCTCAAAAGGTTGTTCCGGAATGAAGGGAAGTGATCGCTTTATCTTTTTCCAACAATATCTTAACATTACGGTACCAACATTTTTCAAAAACAGTTTACATCTTCCTGCTCTATTAACTGGTGTATTAAAATAATATGACCACGAGTTACACCATTCATGTCCTGGTTCTTTTTGCATAGCTGTTAAGGCACTTGGTATTTTTTGATCTGGTATATCCTTAACGAAAATTGTATTGTTAACTTTTAGTGCGTAAATGGAACTGACAGCATAGTTGCCATGACTCATTACTGTAGAAAGAATAATCTTAGGTAGGTCGGGTTTTTTTTGTGGAGGAGGCTTCGGCTTACGACCTAGTACAAATAGTTCTTGCATATCTGGCCTGAAATTAAATAAGATTTTTTTATTATTTTAAATAATATATGAATACGGTAATAATCTGCTGGCGAATAATAGCTACTGAAGAATTTAATTCTATACAAAAAGATCAGTTAACTAATTATACAGATCTTTTTAATAAAACATTACACTAACCGGTAGGGATCAATTTTATCAATCTTCTCCTTAAGGTTTTTTTCTCTTTCGTCTCTATATTTTTTGTACTCGTGATCAATATTTGAACACGGATTTCTTTTCGATACACCGCTGATACCTTTCTCTGTCTCCTGAATGTACTTGGGTACTCCAACATGCTGTATAATTCTGGGTTTTCCCATTTCAGCTCTCGTCCTTTGAACCTCATAAACTGGTTCACAGTAACAACGCTGCTTTAATCTAAGAGGTTGTTCCCATAAGCAACCTCTAACAGTTGGCTTCTTTTCAATTTGAGCATGTTCTAATACTTCTTTTCTTTCTTTGTCCTCGCGAACCTTTTCCAATAAGTTCATTGTTAAATCTGCTGGTGGTCTGTTAGTTTTTGCAGCTAAATGATTTGTCTCCTCTTTTCTTATTTGAATCCATTTTTCCCAAACTAGAAGTTCTCTGTCTGGGTAGATTGTAATTTCCTTAAATTTTTTTTCGTTATCATTTTTCTTCATTTTCAGTGCTTTGTTTGTTTGTACTTTTTATAATATTATTAATGTTACATTGACATAATATAAGTAATTCGATATTTCCATTTCTTATTTAGAGCAATGCTGACTGTGAATGCTGACATATAAATAATGAAATTGGCAACAAAAACGGTTATAATGGCATCAGTTCTAGTTTTTTGCTTACCTATTTTTATATCGAAAAAAAAATTCAATAGAAATCATAGAACTGTGCATAGAACAGTAAAACTACGATAGAAATCATATTTAATTTTTTATATCTTTATCTAAAAATTTTACAAAACAATAATTATTGATAAACCTACATGTACAAAATATGTGTGTACAAACCACAGGTACAAACACAGGGTACAAACATAAGCTTTTCTTTTCGGATTGATATAATTCTGGATTATTATCAGTTGGTTTTGCAATAATCTTAATCTTAATCTTAATACTATTATAAAGGCGAAAGTTTGTAAGGATGTATGGATGTATGGATGTATGGATGTATGGATGTTTGTTACTCTTTCACGTAAAAACTACTGAACCGATTACAATGAAATTTAGCACACATATAGAGGGTAACTTGGATTAACACATAGGATAGTTTTTATCCCGGAAATCCCACGGGAACGGGAACTATGCGGGTTTTCCTTTGCAAACGCGGGCGAAGCCGCGGGCGGAAATCTAGTATTCAATAGTTTAATGCTTCAACAAGTCTATCAGCTATTTCACGCTACAACCCTACGCCTGCAACGTCAGAACATTTTCAGTATAATAAAATAAAACATCGGTATTTTTTTATTAATTACACAATGCATGTAATATAGTGCATACCCTGTGTGCATACCATTGTGTCATGTGTAGTGTGTACACACTGTGTGTACACAGTATAATCACGTATTAATAATTATTACTTTATTCACAGACTTTATTTAACCTGTGTGTATATGTCTTCAAAGTCGTTATTCATTTTTGATAAATAAACTGTCAAAACATTAAACAAAATCAAAAAATGTATAAATAATACAAATTTTTTTATAAAAAATTTATTAAATTTTAAGTGAATTATGATCAAAGTAGTAATACCAAAAGGTATGATCTTATTATTTACAAAGTTATATTATGAAGTATATTCACAAATTATTGGATAGGCAACTATATATTCTATTTTGTCCTATTTCTGTAAATCTTTTGGTTCATAGAATCACAAACATTTTTACCTCATAAATCTTCACAAATTCAAACATGATATTAATAAAATTGATCTTTTCCTATAGAAGAGGAAGAAGTTGCACCTGCAAAGGATGAAAAAGTAATCCCTCCAATTGGTTCAGTGGAATGGATTTATTACTTAAGTGAAATTGAAGGCAACCTACCAACTCCTATCGAAGTTTCTATTACAGACTCACTCAGATACACGTGTCCAGAACTGAAGTGGTACAACTTTGACGTTTACCCGCATAAGATCAAAATTACCAATACTGGATATACGGGTAATATAATAGTAGTAGTAGTAGCTGTCCCAGCATATTATGTTGTTCTGCCCTATTGCCCCTTTTTTCGAATATTCTCTCCTTATGAGCCTTCCTTGCGCCTTAACAAAGCGTTAAAGCATTAAAAAAATATCCAAATTGGTCGAACCGTTCTCGAGTTTAATGGTCAGCATCACATTTGTCGGTTCATTTTTATTAGCTATAATGATAATGATAAGATTTTCTAAGCTTTGGCATGTAAATACATATTATCATGTTGAACTCCTCTTTGTCGCCTTAATCTAAAATAATTACGACAATGAGATTAACTTTAAAACGACCCCCAGTGGAACTCTATTCATTAATACATAATATGACTGCTGAAGAGCCCCTTGCTCTAATTTCCTTTGTTTCTGATGGCCAGACTTTGTAGTCAACCAATTTCTTACCCCTATTTGTACACGGTGAGGTCAAAATTTATAAGGTTTATTATAATAATAATATGTAAACCACGTGAACTTTATTTTGTAGTACATATCTATTAACAAACTTACCTAAGTTTCACGTGGTGGTTGTGATAAAGGTCTGTGACAGTCAAAGGACTCTTTTCTTTCATGAATATGAAAAAAAATTCTGCATTTAAAATATTTTTAGCTTTGGTTCCCGCCCGTAACATCATAACAGCTACTAATGGGTACTCCGATATGGGTAGAAAAGATTATAAGATATCACTACATAGTATAAAAGAAAGTCGCTTTCTCTGTCCCTATGTAATATGTGTATGCTTAAATCTTTAAAACTACGCAACGGGTTTTGATGAGCTAGTAATTAATGTATTCACACCTTACAAGTTGAAATTGGGCTGAGGTTAATAATCTACCGTTATTTTAAAATTTTAAAGTATTGTTGGGTGCAAAATGGCGAACAGAAAGGCCATATCTAGAAGGTGGCCCTTTCCTCGAGAAACATGTATTATCCCAAATTCACTTTCATTGGGGTGCTCATATGATGGAAGGCAGTGAACACACAGTTGATAAGAGACGGTATCCAGGTGAAATGCAGGTATAATTAATATTGCCAATTATGTCATTAAAATTAATTATAAACGGCGATCTAAGCCAAGTAATGCTCTAATGTAAATAATAATAATACAATATTGAAGTAAAGTATCTGAAATAATAATATATTTTAGGTTACGTTTTTCAAGGCCGACTATATGACGCAGGACGAGGCGTTCCTACATCCTGACGGAGTAGTTATGGTCTGTTATATGATCAAAGTAAGAATGACTTTTTATTTTTACTACATCGTCTTTATTACCAGTAATTGTTTTTGAATTTATCAAAATGATATTTACATTAATAATTTGAAATTTTACAAAGAAAAACGTCAAACCACTTAAGGGACAGTTATATGAATGCTGTAGGTATGCAACTCTTATCTTTATCTAAACTCTAATCCTTCCAGGATTGGACAAATAATCTTATTAGATGAATAAAAATTAAACGGTATCCAGTTGTGAGTACGAAGCGTGGCTAATGGGTGCCATGGATTACTAGCTAACGAATAATAATACTTTCAGTATGGTGTAAACCCTGATGAACGCCTCAGTTGGATTATAGAAGGCTTCCCAAGGATCCAAGAAGCTCAAACCCACACGCGTGTAGGCCCGTACCCCATGTCGCACTTGCTTCCAATGTTTTACGAAGATTATTTTCTATATTGGGGCAGTTTGCACACAGTACGAGGCGAAAATTTTGTAGTCAGATGGTTGGTGCCGAGGAAATCTTTGTTCGCTTCTTTAGATCAGGTAATTCATGATGCACGTTTTAATGATTCAAGTAACGTTGCTTTTAGAATCTTAAATCTTAGATCGTCTCCGTCGTCGATCGTCTCCGAAACTGCTTTACGAACGGGTGGTAAATGGTCAAACTATGTTAGGATGATTCAAAAGTGTTTCTAGAAGAAGTCTAATTAATAATAATCAATGTTGAATTTGATATTTTTGGTTTCATGGCATTCAAATACATTAATGCATGCATGCCAAATTGCATTGCCAATGCATGCTGTTAAAGAATAGAAAAAAAAATTGATCACGAGGCGCCCCGGATTGGCGTGAAAGGATGCGGGTTCGAGTCCCACCTTGTGATCGAATTTTTTTCTATTCTTTATAAATTTATAATAATCAATGTCTTAACCCTACAATTAAATGGCAAATGCGGCGGCACGGTCGGCGGTCGTACCATCGGCATTTGCATGGCATGTGTGGATGCTCCATTAGATAATGTTGAATAGATTCAATGTTTTTATTTGCTGAATGTATGCATAGCGCATTGAAGGCACTGAGGTAGATCAAATAATAAAACGTGGTTACAAGTCATCTTCTTGAATTTCTGGACTGAAAAATATAAGAGAGTTTTTTTTTTTTTTATATAGGAATAGCCAGGCATTTGACTGCACCATTACCTGATGTAAGATAACAATACAGTGAACACTTCTATCAACCAAATTCACTTCATTTTTAGTGCGATTATAGGGAGATATTATCTCCAGTATAGGCATCTAACTGCTGCTTCTCTACATGGTCTTCTTTACAATCTGAACTTGACTAGTCGCCACCAAGATCATCACAACAATGGTCTTCGACCAACCAAGCCTCGATCAGTCTTTTTCGTCTGTTATCCATAATTATCTAAATAACTCTGTTTTTTTTACCTGCAAATATAAATAATTATTTATTAATTATTATTTTTGTTTATTTAATAACAATTAAACCACATCGAATCAGACCCTGTAAAATGAAAGGGTTCTATTCCTGAGCATACTCAAGCGTAAGAGAAAAAAAAAGACTCGATTAGTAAAGTATTTCGGTCGCTATCGTGTTAACAAGAAAATCCTCCGCACATACAGACACACGGACGTCCAAGACAGAACTTTTTTAAACTGTTTTTTAACTAGTTTAAATAACAAAAATGACATCAAAAATATCATGAATGTTAAAAATAGTGTTTTTTCTTAATATGTGTGTGTATGTATTATCTTACAAGTGCAATGTATGATACATAAAGACATTTTAAGTTTGAAAAATCAGATGTTTTGCGCGAAGTGACAGTAGTACCCACCTCAACGCTTCGCTTATGAGGCGTGCAATAAATACATTATAAAATTAATAATTTATAAGTCTGTAACATTATTTTTAAAATCACAATATAATATTTGAAAAAATTAATGAAACAGTCTCAACAAAAAAAAAGACGAGGGTTGCACTCCGGGAGTGCCGGCAGAAGTGAAAACTTGATTATTAACGTTCAGCATGTTTGATATTTTGGAATGGTATCCATCTTACGCATGGAATATAAGGGCTAAAAAAAAATCCGTCTTACGCTTTTTCGATCAGGCCACGTGTCCTGACGCGAGTTTAAGATTTTATACCCAACGCCGCTAAAGAAGTTTTCACTTCAAAACTTACGTAGTTGGTCGCGCGGCATACGTACGCAGATCACGAATTTTGCGGAGCTCCTGTTGCACAACCACGCGCACCCGACTTCCCTCGCTGCAATAATTGGAGCTATTAGATTTTTAGAAATTTGCAATTTTGTATCACTGGATTACACGTGACCAGACCACACGACTATTGTAGGGTTAATAAATAAATGTTTGTGTTTAAAATTATTTCATCAGCGCTAGAAAAGTTTGTTTATTAAAGTTTCCCTTTTGTTATTATTAAAGTTAAAGTATGATTATGAATTTAAATATCCTTTAGTTGTTGTTGTTTGTTGAAACTGTTGCCACCTTAATCCATAACAATTACAATGAAACTAATTTTAACACCGCCTCCAGTCGAACTCTATTCAATAATATTGGTTCATCCCGAAAAAAAAAAATCCTTAGAAATTATATTTTTTGTCCAGGAATAACAAAAAAGGTTGGTGTAATTGATTCACGTGCCTATCATATGAATAAGTCACGCTCGAAAGCTCTGGCTTGGTTTCAATTTTATATGCGAATAAACTCTTGAATTACAAAAATTTTCCGCATAGAAATTACACATGTTGGTTAATATTATTATGAGCATACCCAATTCAAGGCCGCAATGTCCTTACGCACAAGTAAACGGGATAATACGCAAATAAATCAGCCTTTGATATGTACAATGTACTTACATGAATATGGATACTTTCATTAAATACTTATAATCTTAAAATGGAATATAATCGCCCCAGCCTGGGTGATATATGCATAATTTTTGTTTATCTCTGTAGAGTGTAGATAGAGTCTCATATTATGAAGGTATTTAAAAAATTATAAATATTTGTGGCTAGTTGAAAAGCTAAATGAAATCACAACCTTAAAAATATAAATAACTAGCTTTCCGCCCGCGGCTTCGCCCGCTTTGTCTAAAACCTAATAAATTATATACTAAAACCTTCCTCTTGAACGACTCTATCTATTACAAAAAACCGCATCAAAATCCGTTGCGTAGTTTTAAAGATTTAAGCATACATAGGGACATAGGGACATAGGGACAGAAAAAGCGACTTTGTTTTATACTATGTAGTGATTATACGTCATTCAAGTAATATTTTTTTTGGTATTCATTTAAGTACCTACCTACTTACCACTCTTTACTAATGTTGGGCTATTTATAATATAATCCCTATCAAAATTATTAATCCGCTCGCATCCCTCGGACGCAAAATAATTTGTACAGCTTTTGAGCTTTGTTTTTGTTCTCAATTCTCATGTGTTGATAGAGTTTCAATTCAATTTTTTCGAAGGGTGGATTCTGGCCAGCCAAAGCTGAACCCAGTATTTTTTGTAGCGGCCACAGTATCTGGAATGTCATCATGGCGTTTCTGCGTAGTTAGTTGTGAGTTTTGTTGAAAACGGTTCAAATGATTTGCTTTAATAACGTTTAAATCCTGCTGTGATGTGTACTTAATGTACCTATATACATGTCGTGGTCATATCGTAGATTTGCTCATTTCATGAAATGGCCAATTTAGTTTGGCCAGATCGTTAAATCGTCAACGTTTCACGATTTGGTCATCCACATTTGGCCAGATCGTCGATCTGGCCAAACATGGATGGCCATTTCACGAAATGCGACCATTTTTGTTTCTTTTTTAAAAAGAGATTCGCTCACGCTCGCTTTGCTCGCTCGGCTCGTGCGTTGTTTATTAAAGTCTAACCTAACCTAACCTAACCTATATTTTATACGATCTGGCCAAATGTCGATGACCAAATCGTGAAACGTTGACGATTTAACGATCTGATCAAACTATGTTGGCCATTTCATGAAATGAGCAAATCTACGATATGGCCACGACATACATATACTATGATCACCTTTATGAATATTAAAAGTATCAAAATGTTTAACCAATGTTACCAGGTCCATATTTTTTAAATTTGCCGCCCTTTACTGGGTTCAGCTTTGGCTGGCCAGACTTCTAGGTGTATAATGTACCTATATATTTTTATTATTAATTAATTTTGATATTACATCAACTTAATAGTACAACAATCCAACTGCTCGATTCTTCAGCTTTCTGGTTTTTTTTTATGAAATTAATTTGGAATGAATGCAGAGGTATGCAATAATTGATTATATTATTATCAATAGATTGTCTGTAAGAAATTGGCGGCAAGAATCTGTTATCGGATACAGAGCAGAGTTATTTCCTTACAATCAAATCGCGTTTTAACTATCTAATCAAGAGTTCAAATGCAAATTAATTATTTTTACGTAAGTACGAGAATAAATTCTGTCTGATTGGTTTTCAGATGAAGCAATTTAGAAAACTATGGGACTCATGGGATGAATGAATGAATGAATGAATGAATGAAAGCTTTATTGTACACACC
>CAJQZN010038113.1:0-16871 GCA_907164685.1 Colias eurytheme | reverse complement strand
CTTCGCGCAAAACATCTGATTTTTCAAACTTAAAATGTCTTTATGTATCATACATTGCACTTGTAAGATAATACATACACACACATATTAAGAAAAAACACTATTTTTAACGTTCATGATATTTTTGATGTCATTTTTGTTATTTAAACTAGTTAAAAAACAGTTTAAAAAAGTTCTGTCTTGGACGTCCGTGTGTCTGTATGTGCGGATCCTTTTTCTTGTTAACACGATAGCGACCGAAATACTTTACTAATCGAGTCTTTTTTTTTTCTCTTACGCTTGAGTATGCTCAGGAATAGAACCCTTTCATTTTTCAGGGTCTGATTCGATGTGGTTTAATTGTTATTAAATAAACAAAAATAATAATTAATAAATAATTATTAAAAAAAAAATTATGAGGCGTGCACTTTTGGATTTTCCAAATTATTTAAATCTACCACTAGCCCTTCAATTCACAGACAAACTTACCAACAAGACACACTAAAAATAATCAATCGATATCTCCACACTGTCGACCAAGGGCTGCTATAAAATATTCACACAACCAAGTGGATTCCAGTGTATCTGTCTGTCTGTTAACTAATTGTGGAACATATTGAAACAGTGAACACTTCCCCTCGGCTTCTGAGTGCAAAGATGCATTTTAAATAGAGTGAAATAAGTTTTGACAGCATAGATTATTAAAGTGAAGGCTATTTATAACGTACACAAAAACAACGGAGTTTCAAAAAATTTTAACTATTTAACGTTGGTGCAGCTGGCACGTCAAAACATGACTCATGCGGCGTTACCTCGCTCTGAGGCGTTCCATGTAGTGCAAGCGAGAGCGCGGAACGAGCGACAAAGAAGCACAATCGGCCTAAAGACGTTGTCACGTTCAACTATCGTCAGTAAACATAAGCTTCTTGCAGTAAACCGACTTTACAGACAACCAATTTTTTTTACAGACAGGGTAACTTTGAATTAACACATAGGATAGGTTTTATTCCGGAAATCCCACGGGAACGGGAAAGGTATATATAATAAGGTATTTACCTTATAATATTACATTTCAACCATAATTACAATTTATGTAATATTCACAATGAACTACAACAAATACTTAATTAATTTCATAACCAAACTAAAGACGTGGTTACGCGTTAAAGTCTGAAAGTTTCTTATTAAGCGCTAACTAGAAAATCAATTAACTTGCAAGTGAAACCAATTAAAGCTGAACGTCTAACTTTCAAACTTTAAACAACCTTTTAGGTCACAGTTTGCAGAAACACGGGGAATTTGCGTCTTGCAATTTTCTTGTATATATTTTCAAATAATAAGAATATAATATCTCAATAACGGTTCTTTCGCAAGCTGCATTTGGACATAAGTAGTTACCTTGGTAGTTAGAGATTGTCTAATCTAAAAATGAACGCCCCTCCACTGTGTTTACGCTCACATTCAAAGTACGTGTATAGACGCAATACACACAAATTGGTCTGCCTCATTGGTCGTTCAGTCCTCCAGTCCCGTCCATGCCCGAACGACAGGACCAGTTGGCCAACTAGTGCATAAATGACGCGATGCACGACAGAACGGACGTGTCATTCCGTACATAGCGCGCTCTCCCCGCCATACAATGCTAGGCACCTGAACTGATCGCCCGATTAGTTGACAAATCAGTGCGCGAGTGTCAAAGTTTGCAGTAGAATCGACGCGCGCACACATATAAAGTGGTTCAATAATTATTTGTCCTCACACATTGAAACAATTAAGTTTAGTGGAGGGGCGTTCATTTTTAGATTAGACAATCTATACACATATTGTGACATAAGCATTCTATTCTCTCTTTTATCTCTCTGTTTCTTATAAGTTATAATCATGTTCTGACACACACACGCACACATACACACTCACGTATTCACATTGCCACAGCTGACGTGAAGTTTATCATGAAGACACAAAATATGATAATTATAGAATTCTTGATAATTGACAAGATGCAGACATAAGTTTGTAGCTTTCGTATGAAAATAATGTTTCTTAATCAATAATCATGTACGTAATCTCTATAAATATAGACAGTTCACACGAAGACAGGACAGTAAATACAACAATAAAATTAAATCTTACTACTTATATTTTTAATTTTGCTAAAGCCTTAGAATAAAAACACGTGCAAAATGTGGGCGCACAGAAGGCGGGCTAAACTTACGTAAGCTTGATTTCTGTGAAAAACATAAAAATTCTTTACATTTTACAGTTTTCTTTGTAAAGTAACGAATTGGAAAATGGATTAAGATAATAATTCAACGTGGTGCCAGGTAATGTAAAACTAGTTTCTGCGAATTCATTTCAGTATTGCTTTTTGTTATTATGTATGATGGTGTGAAATGTATTTCTGTCTCACTCTTACATTATCACATTCACACATACATTTATATGAATAAAGGATCATTAGTGCAGCTTCATTAATTAATTATATGAAATTCATTTCAGTTGTAAAAATGGTTAAAGTTTATGAGACACAAACAATAATTAAAAACACTACAAAAGTGGTATAATATGGAGCCTGATGGATAATAATTAATTGAAAAAACTTACTTTTAATGGAATTTTATTAAATGTCAATAGTAATAGTTTGAAACTTGTTTTATAATTATGAGAATAGAGTCACTATCATAAGCTTAACAGAGTGGTAACCATGACGTCTTAAAACAGTATTAATTCCAGTGTTAAAAAATGTCAATGCCATAAAGGTCGTGGCGCCATCTGCACTGATTTTTATTTAATTTTCTTTTTTAATTGTATTTTCCTTCATTCTATCTCATTTTAGAAACTTTTATAATTATTAAGAACATTCCCTCTCAATTTCTCTCAAAAAATAACATACTCAAAACCGATGCAAATGTTTAAAAGGCAAAGTCGCACACGTTGAGTTTGAAATCAAGCACTTACTAGTGACGCGGTTGAGTTCAGAAGTCGTTGCCGAAGTTATGTTGCCGAGTCACGGGTGTGTGGCACACTGGGTAATTTGTTGGAAACTATCTACCTTAGACACATAAAACTGCAAGAATAAAATAAATTCGATCGCTCTGGGGGGTCACGGCTGAGTTGGTCAAGCGTCCGCCCCGGATTGGCATGAAGGGAGGTTCGAGTCCCAAAATTGATTAATTCGTTTAAATAAGTTTTCTATTAGTATAAAAATGCATCTTTTTCAATAATTGATGTAGATATATTATGTTTAATACAGCAATAAATTCACGATATCCCAAATTATTTGTTAAATTTCATGCATTATATAATTATATTATTCCAAGATAAACTTTAAATAAATAACTGATTTATCATTACTATTAAAAATTCTTGTTCAATTGAATCTATAAATATATCAGTGTACCCCCACCCTAACACCAAGTCGGCCCTAACTAGTAGGGAGGTGACTCTCACTTTTGAAGGAGACTCTTGAACGGAAAAGCTTTTATTCGTGGAAGGGAAAGCCGGCCGGCGGTTTTTCACCAATGTAATGTACCAGAAAGTCAATCCTTTTCGTCAGTCATCCGTGACCTTTGTGAAGCCTTTGTGAAAGTAGCACGGTCATATTTTTTAACCTAATTTTAATGTATTTTGAATATATTATTTAAGATTTAAATCTTGGTCGAGCAGAACACAGAAGGCTGATCAAGTAACACGAACCAAAAAGTTTGTCGACATATTGTGACGTCTACCAGTGCATTCTGCCAGCATGGTGA
Organism: Colias eurytheme; assembly: GCA_907164685.1. NCBI lineage: Eukaryota > Metazoa > Arthropoda > Insecta > Lepidoptera > Pieridae > Colias > Colias eurytheme. The sequence continues at coordinate 13,140 of CAJQZN010038113.1, read as the reverse complement.
CTTATTAATCCATACTAATATTATAAATGCGAAAGTAACTCTGTCTGTCTGTTACTCAATCACGCCTAAACTACTGAACCAATTTGCATGAAATTTGGTATGGAGATATTTTGATACCCGAGGAAGGACATAGGCTACCTTTTATTGCGAAATATGTACCACGGGCGAAGCCGGGACGGACCTCTGGTCTTTAATAAAATTCCAATAAGAACAAAATTAAGATGACAATGATGATTTCTAGCTAACATTATAAACGCGAAAGTAACTAACTGTCTCTCTCACTTCTTTCTGAACCGATTGAAATGAAATTTATAAGTAAGATAGTTTGATATCTGAAAAAGAACATAGATTTCCGTGAGATTTCATCCCGGAAATCTCACGGAAACGGGAACTATGCGGGTTTTGATACACGTGCGAAGTCGTAGGTGGAAAGCTCGAAGGTATATTTGGATGAAAAAAAACTGTTTATTAATTCATCAAATGTGTTTTTATTGTGACACAATATCGGAATTATTTAATCTCCGAAGGCACATGAACATATAGAAGCCATTAGTCAAAGTGGCATTTTCGTAGCGATTTATAAAGATTAACTTGGATGTAGAGCAATCAATTTATTTTTTATTTATTTATTTGCATAAACAAGATATTATATGTGTCAAATACATTTAATCCGTTCAATATAATTTATTTTATTTACTTGTAACAAGTCTTGCAAAATAATCCGCATGCTTTAACTGTTATATTATTTATTCCATATGTAAGCTTCACTAAATATGATTCGTGTTTTTAATTAATCGTTGAAACCCTCTTAAACAAATAAAAATAACATTACCTAAATTTTAAAACCAATATCCATATTACAAATACGAAATTTTACAAATTAACTTAATATTTGTAAAAAATAGGAGACGAAAATTCTTAACCATTGTTTTGTGGTCGAGTGAAACCACGGTGGCTGCACTAGTACATTTCAATACAAGAAACCTCTTATATTTTTAATCTTATCTACAATTCTCTGAATCCGCATTACTCTGTGCACAACAATGTCGTGAATACAGCTAAAGATATTTATCATGTCGCTATAATGTTGAGCATTAAGTGCTTGAAGCAGTCATTGTGTACCGTACTTTGTGATATTCTGTGTCATTAGGAATATGACTGTATGTTTGTTTAACTTGAAGTAACCTATTTATAATTGTATGGATATTGGAAAATAATTTCATTTCGATAAAGTAATAGCCAACAATCGAAACTCGAAAGTTCTTTTTTAAGGCGAGTAATAAAAAATCTATAGTAAATAACCTTATCGTGGAAGCACGATAGTTTTTATAAAAATGCTGACCTACCTACTACTACCTACAGCTCACAGTAATAACAATATAAAACTTGACAAAAATTGCATGAAAATTGTTCAAGCTGTTTCAGATGAGCATTAACGTGTGAAATACAAGCATTTTATAAACATATATATACAGTAGGTATGTAATTGTACCTATTAATAAGTTTAAATTCTTATAATATGTGAAGCTGGTTTCTGAACTAACCTCTGTTCTGTTAAGCTTGTATGTCAGTGTTAAAGAAATGTAAGAATTTATGACAATATTTTAAGCGTGAAATAAAGCTATCAATGAATGATGAAACTGCCCTTACATATTTTCATACAATCTAACACACAATAGAAATATCACAAACTAAGATAAGCCAAGCCTGTATAACTGCAAGCGTTTTTGTTTATTTCAAAGCAAATAAATATAACAAAACACATAAAGATATAGTTTTATTGCTCTGTTAACATTCTATTTATGTCGCCGTATTTTTCCCAAATATATTTTTATTATCATTTTATTCCGTTCTATGCACTCGGAAGGATTATGTTATTAAAATATAGATTTGAAATAAATACTATGTAATACCGAAAGCATATAACTAAAAAAGGGCTTATTATATTTATAATGATCTCGTTTATTTCTTGTATGTGCAAAAATCTCGACCAGATATTCCTAGTTATCAAAAATTCACTTATATTTAACTATTTATTTAATATATAGAACTCGTAAAATGGTTTAAAGAAATAGACAAAAACTCTACGTCTCTATAGACTAGGGCATGCAGAACCGGATCCGGTTCCAAGTTTCTGAAACCCGGTTCCAATTCGAGCTCAGAACCGGGTAGAACCGGGTTACCCGGTTCTTTTATAATACTTCGGAAAAAATACTAAATTAAACAAAAGTAACTGTAAAAGTACCTGATAGGCCTTTTATTTTACGCGGCTTGTGTCTTATTTTATTAAATTAATAAAGAAACAAAATTTCAATACTTCTCTTTATTTATCAGTCTTATAAAAGTACCTTGGCCCTTAGTCAAACGTCAGTATCGCCAAGGAATAGAAATTGCTAACGCTAATTATTGACATAAGCTCATGATATTTTGGTAATGGTTCGGTCAAACTACCAACGACGATGACGACCACGACCAAAATTCAAATCTTGCCAAAATTTATTCAAAATAAAATATTTAAATCTCCCGTCATTACGGTATTCGGAAAAAAATTAATTCGAGGTCAATTAATAAAAGAATAGTTTTTTTTTGCGATTTTCGCCGAGACGGTAAGTTTATCATACAATCACCTGGAACCAAAATTGTACATCATAAAATTATCTATAAAAAAGGTTAAATACATTTTTTCCTAGGAGCTGTCGTTTCTACGAAAAACCTATTATTTTATCCATTGATCTCGAAAAAATTTTTTTAATTGTGTTTTGCACAATTTATTTAATTTCGACTGGATGAAAATTTTGTTCGTGGTCGTCGTCGTCGTTGGTAGTGTGACCGAATCCTTAGGCAAAACATCATACGCTTATGTCAATTTGTATCGATAGCGTATTCTATTCCTTAGCGTTTTGACGGTTGTCTCGGCGCTCTTGTTATCATAATCTTCTTCTCTTATATATAAAAATGAATCGCAAAATGTGTTGGTAAGCGCATAACTCGAGAACGGCTGAACCGATTTCGATAATTCTTTTTTTATTATATTCCTTGAAGTACGAGGATGGTTTTTATGTAGAGAAAACGTAAATATGTACCACGGGCGAAGCCGGGGCGGACCGCTAGTATCACATAAAAACATGAAAAGTACACAGCTGTAGGTTTTAGTCCCATGCGAATGTCGAAATTTGCGAAAATTTTCAGCATTTACGGCTGTATCTTTTGATGCGTTGGCTTGTGACGACGTTCGACTTTTTCACATAAAAGGGACCGAAGACTTGAGTATTCGATATAAATTTCAGCTTGATACCAAAAACAAAAACATGACTGGATCATTATATGAATCAGTAAAATTAACAGCTTTTCAAATTCACGAGAAATCTAATAAAAATATTTCTGAAGCCTAATTTTTGTGTGTGAATGTTAGACAACCAATCGGAGCCACGCTTGAGGCGTGGCCGGTGGCACGAAAATTCGCGATGCACGTGAGTCTGACGTTGCCAGATACAATAAATTTGTTAAAATAATGCAGCAAAATATAAATAATACTTTATATTTTAATATTTTGGTCGGAACCGGGAGAACCGGGTTTCATACTATTCAGACCCGGTTCTCAAGATCATCAAAAAACCCGGGTTTACCCGGGTTTTTCGGAACCGGGTAAACCCGGGTGCATGCCCTACTATAGACTCTATAAATCTACTAATAAATCTTAACCAAAATAAATACCACCTGCAAAAGATTTTCCTAATAAATCACATCATCATTCAATGAATCACTAAATGTAACAAGCTAAGTATAAATATTTAATATAAGAAACGTTATTGTTAAGTCGACTGTCGATTGAAATGAGTTAGAAATGAACTTCCTACGAGTTGTGACGTTCATTATATTATTAGTGATACTAAATACAGTGAACAGTGACATGCATGAGTATATATCTAATATACCGTCTGATGTTGGGGTATGTAATAATAATTTTGTAAATGATAAGGGTGTTATAAACCGCCCCGGCTTCGCCCGTGGTACATATTTCGCAATAAAAGGTAGCTTATGTTCTTTCTCAGGGTCTAAAGATTATCTGTGCCAAATTTCATCAAAATCGGTGCAAAATCGGTCCGGTTGTACATACATACAAACCTTTCCTCTTTATAATATTAGTATAGATAAACAGATTAATTTTATCGACAAGTGATACTTTTCTTGTTGACGATTTTCTAGTAGCCCGCGAAAATTAAGCCGAAAATTGACCATAAGCAGATATAATTCGTGTAGTTTTGAAAATCGTTTTAGAATTATAAGCAAAAATCTAAAAAAAGGTCATTTGCCACCCCCCCCCTACTCCGTCACTTCACCCCCCCACTCTTGAGGACTTACATGACAAGGATAACTTTAGCGATTTCAAAATCTACACGATTTATTTCAGCTACTTTTACTTATTTTCTCAGACGTATGACGCTTCTAGTCGACGTTGCGATTGATTCTATAGATAAATTAATATTTTGATATCTCAAATATTGTATAACAAATTGTCTTACAGATTCAGGTATAATAAAATAAATATATTAATATCAAAGAACGATTTATTAAAATATCGATTGATTTAAATACTTATTTACGAAATATAGTTATTTTGCGAGTAATTCATGAATGTGCGGATTGAAAAGCCTTCCTAGAATACGTTATATTATAATCATAATTGAGTGGTATATTAGAAACTAGTGGTCCGCCCCGGCTTCGCCCGTGGTACATATTTCGCAATAAAAGGTAGCCTATGTCCTTTCTCAGGTAATAATAATATCAAAATATCTCCATACCAAATTTCATGCAAATTGGTTCAGTAGTTTAGGCGTGCTTGAGTAACAGACAGACAGACAGAGTTACTTTCGCATTTATAATATTAGTATGGATTAAAAGGATATGTATTTTACAGACTTCAGTAAACAACGCTTGGAACAATATAGTAAAGGCTATAAAACGACCTGTGAAAATAAGAAGATTGGGACGAACTGGTGAGTCTTAACCATAGATTTCGTTTTTAATGTGTTTTTAACGGATTTTAAACGTGATTTATTCATTATATTTTCAAATTAGATGTTTCGTACACTTTACAGCGAGTATGGTCACGGGGAGATATGGGTCGGGTAACGTTTAAAATCCGTTAAATGACTTTAATTTCTAAATATATATAATTAATACAAAGAAAATAAAGGTTTAAGTAAATATTCTCATAAATTTCCCCTTCATATACTTTGTTGTTTGTTTCTCTTCATAATTTTCTTCTATATGTATTTGTTCGTATATTTTTTCTATCATACCGTATACTTATTACAAATAACGAATAAATATCAACAGTAATATTATATATCGGTTCACAAGGCTCTATTATTATTAGAGATTTTACACGTGCCGAATCTATAGTAATATTTAGTTAAGAAGTATAATGAATACATACATTTAAAACATAAAATATGTATGTACTTATAATATAAGGTAGACTTGTACCTATGCACCGGCTGATTAATTTAATACTAATTATTGTGACTTAAGGATTTCAAATGTAGAGACAGATTATTTTATATCAAAACCTTTTTTTGTAGATATGTAGGGAAACGCTTGACCACAATCTCACCTGATGGAAAGCTAAGATGTGGTCTAAGATGGTTGTGCGCTTCCCTATTAGAAACCGGGAGACCTACAGATGTCATTTAAATTTATTTCATTCTTCTTTCAATATTTAATCAACCTCATATGTAATGTATACAAAGTACCTTATTACTCTTATTCTTACCCAACACAGAAAATTAATTAAGGTATAAAAACATATCCAAAGGTATTCCAACTATTATTAAACATCCGTAATCAAAGCATATGTCGTGGCCATATCGTAGATTTGCTCATTTCATGAAATGGCCAACATAGTTTGATCAGATCGTTAAATCGTCAACGTTTCACGATTTGGTCATCGACATTTGGCCAGATCGTATAAAATATAGGTTAGGTTAGGTTAGGTTAGACTTTAATAAACAACGCACGAGCCGAGCGAGCGTGCCGCGGCAGCGGGCGGCGAGTGCCAGAAGCGAATCGCTTTTTAAAAAGAAACTAAATTGGCCATTTCATGAAATGAGCAAATCTACGATATGACCACGACACATACATCAGATTACACTCGGACTGAATAAATACATTCTAATTAAAATTCATCTCTTAGGAAAATATTGCTTCGGACCTTACCTTATACTTTTATGGTGTATCTACACATTCGACTTCGTTATTCGCCTAGTGGCTCAACGATATTCGACGAAACAATTTTTATATAAGTGTCAACGAGAACCACTGTTCATCAATGACATTATAAGCTAATAGATTACCAACACAACATTCGATCTTCAAAAATAGCACATTAACGCACACGCGCTTAGACTACAAAGTAAGATGATTTGATTCAACTTTTGTGAGCGAGAAAGAGACCGACTGATATAAAATGTAGCTAAGGGCTTCAATACACACTAACGCAAACACAATTAGATATCAAAGTAAGATGACATACAACCTTTTTATTACTTATATCATTCTTCGAATCTTAAAGAGGATAGCGAGTGTACTGTTTACTAATTCATCTTCGTTATTCGGTTCGCTGCTCGCCTCGCGCCTGGTGCCATTGTGTGAATGCACCATTACAGTTCTAACAATATAATATTTAAGCATTATATTTAATTAAACTGTATGATACAATACCTTCGTTTCAATATCCTTTTGTTTTAAGAATAGATTTACCGAATACACCTTCTATTGCACGCCTCATAAGCGAAGCGTTGAGGTGGGTACTACTGTCGCTTCGCGCAAAACATCTGATTTTTCAAACTTAAAATGTCTTTATGTATCATACATTGCACTTGTAAGATAATACATACACACACATATTAAGAAAAAACACTATTTTTAACGTTCATGATATTTTTGATGTCATTTTTGTTATTTAAACTAGTTAAAAAACAGTTTAAAAAAGTTCTGTCTTGGACGTCCGTGTGTCTGTATGTGCGGATCCTTTTTCTTGTTAACACGATAGCGACCGAAATACTTTACTAATCGAGTCTTTTTTTTTTCTCTTACGCTTGAGTATGCTCAGGAATAGAACCCTTTCATTTTTCAGGGTCTGATTCGATGTGGTTTAATTGTTATTAAATAAACAAAAATAATAATTAATAAATAATTATTAAAAAAAAAATTATGAGGCGTGCACTTTTGGATTTTCCAAATTATTTAAATCTACCACTAGCCCTTCAATTCACAGACAAACTTACCAACAAGACACACTAAAAATAATCAATCGATATCTCCACACTGTCGACCAAGGGCTGCTATAAAATATTCACACAACCAAGTGGATTCCAGTGTATCTGTCTGTCTGTTAACTAATTGTGGAACATATTGAAACAGTGAACACTTCCCCTCGGCTTCTGAGTGCAAAGATGCATTTTAAATAGAGTGAAATAAGTTTTGACAGCATAGATTATTAAAGTGAAGGCTATTTATAACGTACACAAAAACAACGGAGTTTCAAAAAATTTTAACTATTTAACGTTGGTGCAGCTGGCACGTCAAAACATGACTCATGCGGCGTTACCTCGCTCTGAGGCGTTCCATGTAGTGCAAGCGAGAGCGCGGAACGAGCGACAAAGAAGCACAATCGGCCTAAAGACGTTGTCACGTTCAACTATCGTCAGTAAACATAAGCTTCTTGCAGTAAACCGACTTTACAGACAACCAATTTTTTTTACAGACAGGGTAACTTTGAATTAACACATAGGATAGGTTTTATTCCGGAAATCCCACGGGAACGGGAAAGGTATATATAATAAGGTATTTACCTTATAATATTACATTTCAACCATAATTACAATTTATGTAATATTCACAATGAACTACAACAAATACTTAATTAATTTCATAACCAAACTAAAGACGTGGTTACGCGTTAAAGTCTGAAAGTTTCTTATTAAGCGCTAACTAGAAAATCAATTAACTTGCAAGTGAAACCAATTAAAGCTGAACGTCTAACTTTCAAACTTTAAACAACCTTTTAGGTCACAGTTTGCAGAAACACGGGGAATTTGCGTCTTGCAATTTTCTTGTATATATTTTCAAATAATAAGAATATAATATCTCAATAACGGTTCTTTCGCAAGCTGCATTTGGACATAAGTAGTTACCTTGGTAGTTAGAGATTGTCTAATCTAAAAATGAACGCCCCTCCACTGTGTTTACGCTCACATTCAAAGTACGTGTATAGACGCAATACACACAAATTGGTCTGCCTCATTGGTCGTTCAGTCCTCCAGTCCCGTCCATGCCCGAACGACAGGACCAGTTGGCCAACTAGTGCATAAATGACGCGATGCACGACAGAACGGACGTGTCATTCCGTACATAGCGCGCTCTCCCCGCCATACAATGCTAGGCACCTGAACTGATCGCCCGATTAGTTGACAAATCAGTGCGCGAGTGTCAAAGTTTGCAGTAGAATCGACGCGCGCACACATATAAAGTGGTTCAATAATTATTTGTCCTCACACATTGAAACAATTAAGTTTAGTGGAGGGGCGTTCATTTTTAGATTAGACAATCTATACACATATTGTGACATAAGCATTCTATTCTCTCTTTTATCTCTCTGTTTCTTATAAGTTATAATCATGTTCTGACACACACACGCACACATACACACTCACGTATTCACATTGCCACAGCTGACGTGAAGTTTATCATGAAGACACAAAATATGATAATTATAGAATTCTTGATAATTGACAAGATGCAGACATAAGTTTGTAGCTTTCGTATGAAAATAATGTTTCTTAATCAATAATCATGTACGTAATCTCTATAAATATAGACAGTTCACACGAAGACAGGACAGTAAATACAACAATAAAATTAAATCTTACTACTTATATTTTTAATTTTGCTAAAGCCTTAGAATAAAAACACGTGCAAAATGTGGGCGCACAGAAGGCGGGCTAAACTTACGTAAGCTTGATTTCTGTGAAAAACATAAAAATTCTTTACATTTTACAGTTTTCTTTGTAAAGTAACGAATTGGAAAATGGATTAAGATAATAATTCAACGTGGTGCCAGGTAATGTAAAACTAGTTTCTGCGAATTCATTTCAGTATTGCTTTTTGTTATTATGTATGATGGTGTGAAATGTATTTCTGTCTCACTCTTACATTATCACATTCACACATACATTTATATGAATAAAGGATCATTAGTGCAGCTTCATTAATTAATTATATGAAATTCATTTCAGTTGTAAAAATGGTTAAAGTTTATGAGACACAAACAATAATTAAAAACACTACAAAAGTGGTATAATATGGAGCCTGATGGATAATAATTAATTGAAAAAACTTACTTTTAATGGAATTTTATTAAATGTCAATAGTAATAGTTTGAAACTTGTTTTATAATTATGAGAATAGAGTCACTATCATAAGCTTAACAGAGTGGTAACCATGACGTCTTAAAACAGTATTAATTCCAGTGTTAAAAAATGTCAATGCCATAAAGGTCGTGGCGCCATCTGCACTGATTTTTATTTAATTTTCTTTTTTAATTGTATTTTCCTTCATTCTATCTCATTTTAGAAACTTTTATAATTATTAAGAACATTCCCTCTCAATTTCTCTCAAAAAATAACATACTCAAAACCGATGCAAATGTTTAAAAGGCAAAGTCGCACACGTTGAGTTTGAAATCAAGCACTTACTAGTGACGCGGTTGAGTTCAGAAGTCGTTGCCGAAGTTATGTTGCCGAGTCACGGGTGTGTGGCACACTGGGTAATTTGTTGGAAACTATCTACCTTAGACACATAAAACTGCAAGAATAAAATAAATTCGATCGCTCTGGGGGGTCACGGCTGAGTTGGTCAAGCGTCCGCCCCGGATTGGCATGAAGGGAGGTTCGAGTCCCAAAATTGATTAATTCGTTTAAATAAGTTTTCTATTAGTATAAAAATGCATCTTTTTCAATAATTGATGTAGATATATTATGTTTAATACAGCAATAAATTCACGATATCCCAAATTATTTGTTAAATTTCATGCATTATATAATTATATTATTCCAAGATAAACTTTAAATAAATAACTGATTTATCATTACTATTAAAAATTCTTGTTCAATTGAATCTATAAATATATCAGTGTACCCCCACCCTAACACCAAGTCGGCCCTAACTAGTAGGGAGGTGACTCTCACTTTTGAAGGAGACTCTTGAACGGAAAAGCTTTTATTCGTGGAAGGGAAAGCCGGCCGGCGGTTTTTCACCAATGTAATGTACCAGAAAGTCAATCCTTTTCGTCAGTCATCCGTGACCTTTGTGAAGCCTTTGTGAAAGTAGCACGGTCATATTTTTTAACCTAATTTTAATGTATTTTGAATATATTATTTAAGATTTAAATCTTGGTCGAGCAGAACACAGAAGGCTGATCAAGTAACACGAACCAAAAAGTTTGTCGACATATTGTGACGTCTACCAGTGCATTCTGCCAGCATGGTGACTTATTAATCCATACTAATATTATAAATGCGAAAGTAACTCTGTCTGTCTGTTACTCAATCACGCCTAAACTACTGAACCAATTTGCATGAAATTTGGTATGGAGATATTTTGATACCCGAGGAAGGACATAGGCTACCTTTTATTGCGAAATATGTACCACGGGCGAAGCCGGGACGGACCTCTGGTCTTTAATAAAATTCCAATAAGAACAAAATTAAGATGACAATGATGATTTCTAGCTAACATTATAAACGCGAAAGTAACTAACTGTCTCTCTCACTTCTTTCTGAACCGATTGAAATGAAATTTATAAGTAAGATAGTTTGATATCTGAAAAAGAACATAGATTTCCGTGAGATTTCATCCCGGAAATCTCACGGAAACGGGAACTATGCGGGTTTTGATACACGTGCGAAGTCGTAGGTGGAAAGCTCGAAGGTATATTTGGATGAAAAAAAACTGTTTATTAATTCATCAAATGTGTTTTTATTGTGACACAATATCGGAATTATTTAATCTCCGAAGGCACATGAACATATAGAAGCCATTAGTCAAAGTGGCATTTTCGTAGCGATTTATAAAGATTAACTTGGATGTAGAGCAATCAATTTATTTTTTATTTATTTATTTGCATAAACAAGATATTATATGTGTCAAATACATTTAATCCGTTCAATATAATTTATTTTATTTACTTGTAACAAGTCTTGCAAAATAATCCGCATGCTTTAACTGTTATATTATTTATTCCATATGTAAGCTTCACTAAATATGATTCGTGTTTTTAATTAATCGTTGAAACCCTCTTAAACAAATAAAAATAACATTACCTAAATTTTAAAACCAATATCCATATTACAAATACGAAATTTTACAAATTAACTTAATATTTGTAAAAAATAGGAGACGAAAATTCTTAACCATTGTTTTGTGGTCGAGTGAAACCACGGTGGCTGCACTAGTACATTTCAATACAAGAAACCTCTTATATTTTTAATCTTATCTACAATTCTCTGAATCCGCATTACTCTGTGCACAACAATGTCGTGAATACAGCTAAAGATATTTATCATGTCGCTATAATGTTGAGCATTAAGTGCTTGAAGCAGTCATTGTGTACCGTACTTTGTGATATTCTGTGTCATTAGGAATATGACTGTATGTTTGTTTAACTTGAAGTAACCTATTTATAATTGTATGGATATTGGAAAATAATTTCATTTCGATAAAGTAATAGCCAACAATCGAAACTCGAAAGTTCTTTTTTAAGGCGAGTAATAAAAAATCTATAGTAAATAACCTTATCGTGGAAGCACGATAGTTTTTATAAAAATGCTGACCTACCTACTACTACCTACAGCTCACAGTAATAACAATATAAAACTTGACAAAAATTGCATGAAAATTGTTCAAGCTGTTTCAGATGAGCATTAACGTGTGAAATACAAGCATTTTATAAACATATATATACAGTAGGTATGTAATTGTACCTATTAATAAGTTTAAATTCTTATAATATGTGAAGCTGGTTTCTGAACTAACCTCTGTTCTGTTAAGCTTGTATGTCAGTGTTAAAGAAATGTAAGAATTTATGACAATATTTTAAGCGTGAAATAAAGCTATCAATGAATGATGAAACTGCCCTTACATATTTTCATACAATCTAACACACAATAGAAATATCACAAACTAAGATAAGCCAAGCCTGTATAACTGCAAGCGTTTTTGTTTATTTCAAAGCAAATAAATATAACAAAACACATAAAGATATAGTTTTATTGCTCTGTTAACATTCTATTTATGTCGCCGTATTTTTCCCAAATATATTTTTATTATCATTTTATTCCGTTCTATGCACTCGGAAGGATTATGTTATTAAAATATAGATTTGAAATAAATACTATGTAATACCGAAAGCATATAACTAAAAAAGGGCTTATTATATTTATAATGATCTCGTTTATTTCTTGTATGTGCAAAAATCTCGACCAGATATTCCTAGTTATCAAAAATTCACTTATATTTAACTATTTATTTAATATATAGAACTCGTAAAATGGTTTAAAGAAATAGACAAAAACTCTACGTCTCTATAGACTAGGGCATGCAGAACCGGATCCGGTTCCAAGTTTCTGAAACCCGGTTCCAATTCGAGCTCAGAACCGGGTAGAACCGGGTTACCCGGTTCTTTTATAATACTTCGGAAAAAATACTAAATTAAACAAAAGTAACTGTAAAAGTACCTGATAGGCCTTTTATTTTACGCGGCTTGTGTCTTATTTTATTAAATTAATAAAGAAACAAAATTTCAATACTTCTCTTTATTTATCAGTCTTATAAAAGTACCTTGGCCCTTAGTCAAACGTCAGTATCGCCAAGGAATAGAAATTGCTAACGCTAATTATTGACATAAGCTCATGATATTTTGGTAATGGTTCGGTCAAACTACCAACGACGATGACGACCACGACCAAAATTCAAATCTTGCCAAAATTTATTCAAAATAAAATATTTAAATCTCCCGTCATTACGGTATTCGGAAAAAAATTAATTCGAGGTCAATTAATAAAAGAATAGTTTTTTTTT
>CAJQZN010038112.1:0-26725 GCA_907164685.1 Colias eurytheme | reverse complement strand
AGTCATATGGGCTCGTCTTGGCAACATTTTACATGAAAATGTTTTTGATGGGATGAGTTATTACCTCATTAGAGAACAGGTTATTGAAAATGATTTGTCTCAAGATAGTTATTTAATTTACATTAAGTACCTACATTAAATTGTATACAACATATATTTTAAATTATATTTTTTTTCATTTAGATTGTAACTAGGAATATCAATCAATTGATTTAGTATAATTATTTTCCTATACTACTTGCTGTACATAAATATAATTCTCAGATGTGTCCAATGCAAGACACATCCTTATTAACATAGCATTACCATACATACCTGATTACAAAGCACCCATAAGTATATACAGAAGAAGGTCTTCGTCGGGATTAATAACAACAACACTGTATACATAATAATCTCGCACAACCTGTGTGGACTAGATACAATTTCAAATAATCTCCCATATGGTATTTTATGTGATTCTGTAACAACTTTTCCTGATTTATCTTTTCTTAAATTAGCGAATATGATATTTGTTTTGTACTGTTCATAAAATGCCCATAAAAATACAGAAATGCATGGGACGGCAAATAGTTGCGTTCTAGTATCATTCCAGAGGATTTTGTCTCTATCTTGGCTGCCTGTAAAAATAAAAACAGAATATATTGTATAGTTGAATTTGAAAATTAATAAAGTTATATTCGATGGTAATCATCAATGAAACAGAATTGAAATTCATTTAACTCAATGTTAGAACAAAAACAAAATTTTATGTACATCATACATGTACATTCGGCAACATGTATATCAAGGCTTAGGTAGTAGAAAAAAGAGCCCAAAATAAAAAATAGTAATTTTCAAACATAATTTCTATACAATTTAAATATCTATTTTCAAAAGTCTGAATCAATAAAATCAACTTTTTTGTATCTTACCACAAAACAACGGAGCCTGGCCAATAGCGGCTACAATAACAGCAAAATAATGAACGAGACCAGCAACATAGTGACTCAGGTTCATCTTGCTGTTCTTAGCGAACACTTGCAGGCAGTATGTTTCATAGCAACGTCGGAAACACTGGATGGTAAGTAAGCTCAGCGCTATTATCGCTGCGGAGGCTGATACTGGAAATAAAAAAGACGTGTGTCACTCGGGGACTGCCGCGGTAAAGCTATTGCATGCTATGCCTTCAAGCCACACCTCCGCGCTCGTCAGAGTGGGAAGCGTGAGGTTTTTCGTTACTAAATTTCTGGATTTGGTCCCCGCGCTCAAGGCCCATGATAGAAGCTATGCAATAGCTTAATTATTTTGTGTTTACTGATTTGGTGATTTACATTCTACTTGGAGATACCGATCTTAATTGTGATACATAATTTTCAAAACATTGTTAAGTAGATTTTGTATCTAAAGCTGTGAATATTTTTATACACACTTGGAATTTTTTACATTAACAAAAAAGGCAAGTAACTTAATAGATAAAAATATGAAAATTTCTCACATAAAGTTATATTTATATAGTTCAAGTTTCTTACCTGAAGGTTCATCTTGTTCCAATATTAATTTCAGCATAAACACTACATATTTACTAACACTGTGTTCAAAGTTATATACTAACACTGCATAAAACAATGTTACAACACTAAATATAGAGGAAAAGGCATAGAAATGTCTGTACAGGGCTTTAGGTATTTCTATTAATTGCACATAATTTGCCCCAGATCCTTGATAGGCAAAAGCACCATACTTAAACCCTTTAATAATAAATGCCGGTACGTGTTTTTCATAATGATTAATAAGGAAGCCTGTACAGGAAACCGTAAAAGCTAAGCTTAGGAAGCCTAAGTCCAATATATTCAACATTTTCGATGTTATTAACAGCCGCTATGCTAAATCCTTGGTGATTAGAAACGGTACTGACTGGAAACTGGGACATAACGGCGAGAGAATGTACGGTAAACGAGAAAACTTTTTGACCTCATTTCTGTTGCATGTTATTTACATTTTATTGATATTAAATGACTCAATTTTCGAAATATATGCTCTAAGATTTATCTGATAAGATATCTTTTGCAATATAGTCGAAGATTTGCATCTGACAACATTCACCTGCTGGTTTTGACAATGTCAAATTTATGACATTCAACAGTTGCGTTTAGAAACACGAAAATATTCAAATTGAATCGTTTTGGATAAGGTTTTGAACGATGTTATAAAATTATATCAATGAGCTTGTTCTCTTGCAGATACATAATATTTATTATTTACTAAGCTATGCTTTATGTTCTGGTTTATGAATATTATCTAAAAAGAAACACATCGGGAAGCTATGAAACCAGGCCTGTAGTTTGAAAAGTTTGAAAATTATGTAGGTATGTCGGTATAATTATTAAAACAAAAAAAGAGAAAATACGTGCGTATTTACGCATGTACAGTACATTTTACTTTTTTATTTATAGTTAATTATTAAGGATAAACTTACAGTAAGCGACACCGCTCATAAGCAACCAAAACGATTAGTTGCGGATCGTTGGTTATGTTGAATGAGACAATATGCTGTATGGTGCACACACAACAAAGGGATTATCTGAATATGGGATAGAAATATGGACATTGGACAACTTAATTTAAAATCGTAAATTTTACCAAAATATGCTACCAAGATCAGTAAACTTTATAAGCAATCAAAAATATGTTTTTTATGAATTACCTACTCCTAATGCATGTACCTATTTTTTTTTATTACATTTAATTCAGGTGACAGACAATAAATTGTACAGACCCATAGAATAAATACCTTACAGACTAACATACATAATAAATAATTTATAACTAAAACTAAGAATTAAGCACTATACTATACAGTATACACAATTCATTTTTACCCGACTACGGCAAAGCAAAAGGAGGGTTATGATTTTGACAGGCTATGTATGTATGTATGTATGTATGTATGTTCATCTGTTCCCTCGTAACTTCTAAACTACTTATCAGAATTCGACAAATGACATATCATTAGAAGCGTCGTAATTGTCCGCTGGTTATAGGCTATATGGGGTTTCATAAAATCTAATGTGGCGCCCTCTAGCGGACAAAACATACAGAATAAAAAAATAAAGTTAAGATAAATATGCCGTGTTTGGTATCATTTGAAAGCTTTTTAGTTGCACATTTTGAATATATATATATTACTAGCATTTGCTTGTGACTTTACCTGTATTCATGGGCTGATTGCATATAATTCACATCTTTTCGTTCATAGCTTCTTTAATAGTTCATCAATTTAACTTTTGTCAATATTATGCGCCAAAAATACACTTTAACACCAAAATAGTACAAATAATAAAAAGTAAAACAACTAAAACCCAACTACGACAAAAACGACGCTGAAAAAGTATAAAACAAGATTTTCAGAATTCCACTAGGTAGAGATAAATTTTCATGTTTGGAAAGGCGTAGTCACACGTTGTCAAAGTGCTACGGTAGATATATGTAACGTGTGACTACGCCTTTCCAAACATGAAAATTTATCTCTACATAGTGGAATTCTGAAAATCTTGTTTTTAAATACTTTTTCAGCGTCGTTTTTGTCGTAGTTGGGTTTTAGTTGTTTTACTTTTTATTATATGCATGTAAGTACAAATAAGTATGAAGCGCTCTTTTAATAAAAATTAATACCTAAATAGAAACAGAAAGAAAAGGACCATACCTGTGGGCCATACGGGCCATACCTACCAAGGCTAAGTAATATAGAAGTTATTATAATAAGTACCTACGTCCTACATATAGGTAATAATACATCATCGTAAGTTATTTAAACATATTTTTAAAGTGAAACTTTTATTACATCGTCTCAAACTTTTTGGTCTGTGTAGCGCATGTCGCGTACGTATCGCGGCTGCCGAGTACTCGGAGGATAATTATTGCTCCGAGACCGAGTAGGTATCTACTCGGCAGCCGACCGTCACGCGACATGCGCTACACAAAGCAGTGTTCGGAACCGTTCGAACAGTTTCACTTTTACCGTGGTTTCATAAAACCACACAACATTTTTTATTGTTTTTTATTTGTCGTTTAAAAAAAGCGGGCGCCGATTAAATCAAATCAATACACAACGCCAAACAAATAACAATCAGTATATTATAACGCCTTCCGAAAATATATCGTTTACAAAGAAAACCATTATGCTAACTTATATTTGTTCACACCATATGATTTCGTAGAAATACCACGAATAAACAGCGATTCCTTGAAACTAAAAAATCAATTGACAATCGGCCACACGGCGCCCTGTCAATTAATTTCCCCATTCCATTAAACACGTCCGCAGTAATAAACGTTCGATAGTCGATAAAATGGAAAATAGACTTGCAAATGAACCACGCTTATCTAACTAAAAATCAAATCGCTAGGCGGGGTATGTCAGTGTCTGTGCCGATATTCCGCGTCACTTCATCTTGCTTGACGCTTTAATGGCGCCCCACATTGCTTCGACACGATGTCGCCTTAAAATACACCTGATGAATTTCAGAGCTTAATTTTTTGCAGCTTTGGAAAATATGTCTTCTGATGGAAAAGATTTTGTGACAAGATTACATTAGATCATAAACGTCATAACGTAATTATTATTTAAAGTTTCACAATTTGTAGTTTCTACACAAATAAAAGCTTTACGATTTTCAAAAATTATTAAAAAGAGAAAAGGACCTGTAGTTCTCCAATATGTCCTAAATTTTTGAAAATCTTTGACAAGTCTGATTCCATATAAATACCAGATTCCAATAACCCAGTAAAAAATTCTCATCTCTTTACAACGCTGCAAAGGTATACGTCATCATGGAAACGGTAACCTAGTAATTCGAGTCATGTCTCCAAGATTTGAACTCCCACCCTAATTAAGATGTATCGCGTGTAGAGATAAACTTGCGCCGATCACAAAGACTCCACTTGGGAAGCTGTTCCACTCGAGATGTACTTGTAGCATTTGTTTACGGCTTCCAAACTTGCTTCGCTAACTTGGATGACTTAATTTCATACAAGTTTTGTTCTTTACTTGGCTATTCTTAACTCTGTTTAAGTGTAGAAACTAGAAATTTAATCTACTACTTTTATAGCCTGTTTCTTAACTACTGGAAAAGTTTTGTTCTCCTTATTTATTAGTTAAATTGACAAATAGGTAATGTATGAAAAGTGACGTCAAAAAGTGTAAAGGCTATCAGCAGCTTTATCAGGAGGTGGTAAAATGGCCCTTACTATAAACCGACTGCTATAAACTTCGATAGGGACTATCTTTTTTATTGTACATTGCCAATAAGATTTATTGATACAAATGTTGGATAAGTAGAAAAGTTTATTTAATTGATTGATGACCCGATTAGTCACGGGTTTTATAACCATGATGTTTACGCTAATAAGGTCGGATTTGATATAAGAAAAACCATGTTTGTATAATATGATGATAAACAAAAATGTATAGAAAGAAATATCTACATTTATTTAAAAAATAAGAGCATTTCTTTGTCCGGTAGGTATTGGATTACGTCAAAATATATCAAAGCGTAAAGTGAAACCTAAAAATAGTCTTATAAGTAATATATTGCGTAAATAGACCCAGGGTTAGGTCTTGTAACGGGTTATATTTTATGCGTTACGTTTTACGATACAATGGAGAGGCCTACCTTTACTTTATTTATCGATTTTTGCAACGTCTGGCCAAAGTTAAAATGTGTCGCATACAAAACTAAAGAAAAGGTATTGGTAGACTACTCAAATTGCCATTTGTTCAGTTCCAGAACCAAAAATTTAAAAAGACACCTAATGTAAAACGATTTATTTAACTCATACTGTATCCCAGTAAAAATATTCCTCTCATTAAAGTCCCCGTGGTGAATAATTGAACAATTATCACACGTTCCTCTGACATTAAGGTATCAAGGTCGATTTTCATTCTCATTAGGCAATTACCCGGTGATCCAGAGAAGGTGAATATTAATATCGCCCCTTTGCCAAAGCGTATAAAACGGGATAATATCACACGTTACCTCACATTTGAAAGCGCTCGCTCGTCTAAGATACTTCAAAGGCAATGTGAGTATTTAGGGTTTAAATCATCTTGCTGTGATAGGTTTATCGACAAACGTGGAGGGTTGTGAAGCTAGATAGTCCAGCTTGAGACAAAACGGGTCTAATGAGTGTTCGATGTGTATGCATCGAAGTTATGTATATGCATTTTGCTATAAATTAGACCAAGGCATAAAGATTAAACAATACTTGCTGATGTTGAAGTTAGTACTTTATAATTATTATCTTGTTAAGTAATTAGAAGAGGGATATATTAGATCTCCAATAACATGATACGAAGGTACACATTTCTGTGCATATATAAAAATTGCGTACAAAAATGGAGGTAGTCTATGATTCTTATTGAATGTAGGTAAGTAGCAGCACTGAACACGCTTGCTCTATAGTCTATGGAATTAAATTTTAACAATGATTAAAAAAAATCGCTCGATTATTCATCTAAATAGCTATTTGTAACGTGAAAAAAATTAAGTTAGTCTGTTTCGGATCTTGAGCGAAAACTGAAGTATACAAAGCATATTTTGAATTATCCGTCATAAATTTTGATTTTTAATTTATTTAATTGTTACCGCGTTTATAAATCACGTTAATAAACAGCCTTAAAGGTGTTATAATTTGCTTCTTAGAAGCTGATTCTCACCTTTCAAGTGATCTTAACAGTTAAGTAATTAGAGGCAGTTCAGAAAATGTGTTCATGGAAAATAGTTAGATATCTATAAATAATTCATTCTACGTTTATACAAAATTCAAATATATTTCAGGTAGTTTTCTAAGAAGCGATTATTTCTGTCGATTAGTATTTTAATGAATAAGGCAGAAATCGTATCTCATCTTAGTTACTTTATAATTATTTGTTACGTAAATAGACAGACAAAATCTATTTTATATCGTTTTTGTGTCTATTTATAAGTAGCTTCTGTTTGTAATCATAAATGAGAAATCTAGATGTTCTTAATTATTGACGAGAGATGTGACTCCCACTTGACATTATTAAACTCCTGTTTTTAAGCTGATTATCTTTATGATAACTGTGTGGAAATGACAGAATTATATAGTTTGGTTTCTTCCTAACCTTATTTTCGAAATCGGTTGAATTTAATATTTATTTTAAAATACTTTTCATCGAATCATACAATTTCCTTGTAAACATAATAGACAATATTCGTAGGTATCTTATATTTTATTTACATCTGATGAAAAGAAAATTGTCACTAAAATTAATTACTAGTTACGCTTCGCGGTTTCACCCTCGTGGCTCTGCTCCTGTTGGTCTCAGCTCAGCTTAATGATATATAAGCCTATAGCCTTCCTCGATTAATGGACCTAACACCGAAAGCATTTTTCAAATCGTACCTGTAGTTCCTGAGATTAGCGCGTTCAAACACACAAACAAACAAACTCTTCAGCTTTATAATAATAGTATACAATAGATTGATAAAAATAGAAAAACCTTATATTAAGTACTATTATTATATCAAAACAGACGTAAATACAGTTAAGTTAAGTCGTATAGATAACTTATTCTGCCACAGATGATCTCCCAAAGCCTGTCCCTTCTCGCCATGCTCTCCGTGTGCACTGGCCACATCGGCGGTGAGGTATCCCTGCAGATGCCTGACGTCAGCCCCCAGGTCTACTGCGGGAAGTCGCTCGCTAACGCGATTGCATTGTTCTGTTATAATGGAAATGATGATTACAAGCGTTCGGAATCCGGCAGCGTGTGTAAGTATCACAATTTACAACCTATCGTTATATAAAGTGAAGTCCCGTGTCCCCGTAGTGGGGTAGGGGGCAGATGCATTATTCATACATCTGTTTCACTGATCGATTTTCTTCAGGGACAAGTAGGTGATCAGCCTTCTGTGTCCTGCCAGACCGAGACATTTTTTTTTTCGTCTCCACCGGGAATCGAACCCAGGACCCCTCGGTTCTACGCTCACGCGTCAACCACTGTACCGAGGAGGCGGTCACGAGCGTCACTTATCGCTATATAGAGTATTGTAAAGATTTAAATGTTTTTTTCAGAGGAATTATTGAACTAGATTATAGAGTTCAATACGTGGGTTTTGCGAGGAATTTAGAACTTGCTTGCTTATAGTTTCCATGAATTAACCCATACATTTATAAACAGTTTCAAATAATAACATTTCTAGTAACTCTTCTCTTAACAATCATATTTTCTTCTGAAACTAATTTCACATCAATTTTTTACACTTCAGTCGTAGTTTTATCGTAATTCTTTTTAATAATTAAACCCATTAAGTATATCGGTAATTAGCATTAATTACCATATTTTAACAAAATTTAATTCCGTAGATTCCATCCTGTCCCCATACTACAAGGAGAGAGACAACCAAATCGGCTGGCCATGGATGACGTCACAGAGGGCCCGTAGCATGACCCTCCCCTCCAGAGGAAAGCGCGAACACATTGTGAACGAATGCTGCTACAAAGCCTGCAGTATTAACGAACTTATGTCCTATTGCCAGAATTAAGATAAACCTTCGACCGAGTTTTATATTAATATTGATAAAGGATTAAGTTTCCATCTGTGATTTTGGAGTATTTTGAAGTAGACGTTTTATTTACATTTAAGTTGTTTCGTTTATGACGTTTGTAATGTACATAATACGGGTTGATTTGTGATATTTTATTTATGTTTGTTGAGATTCTATACAATGTTACTGTTGTTGGAAAGACGCGTTAAATATAACTTTTAATGTTGCACTGAATTTGAGTTTTATTTACAAATTGAAAATAATTAATCGATATTTTTGTCGTATTATTCTTATAATATAGAACACTTCACATAAACCCGAAAACAAGTTAGTTTACAAGCACATTGTGTTTTCTGTTGGTACCCTTTTGAAATTCGTTAACAATAGCGCATCGACTGCAAATCCCAAGTTTTAAAACAGTGGCTTATGTTGAAAATAATGTCGGCGATCAGTCTTCATTCTTGGCGACCAAACAAAAAGTCCAGCTTCACATTATTGGCTAAAGACGTATTTTAAAACTTCATCTCACAAATATTTTATCTCAAGCATAGTGAGGATAAAAGTTTGAAAATTTTCAATAACGTTTAATCTCGTTCGATAGCAACAGCTTCGTAGAAACTTGTTGGATAAAGGCTTCAACTGATAATAGATCACTTGTTTACTTGTAACTTTATACCGATCTTATCGTGCGGTACACACACTATGGGATTGTTGGGAAAACCGATTTAATAATTTTATGTTTCCGATTTCAAATATTTTCATGCTTAGATTACAAAATAAAAGACAGATGGAGCGTTGCCGAACTAAACCGAATGATTTTTCGTCATTTCCAAAAGCTATGTGTGCTGTCATTTCGCCGTTGCACTGTACGAACACGGTGCTTCTGTGTGCGTGTTATGTTACCAGATATTGAAAAATTTCCCAAATTTTTGCCCGACTACGGAAGAAAGAGGGTTATGTTTTTCGAGTGTATGTATGTATAATATTTCTTTGACACGCCCTGCAGTATAAACTGTTGGATCGATTTTGAGTTGTGAGGTGTCATTGCAATCATCTGAATTATGAAGGTAGTGGTGGTAGTGACGTAGGCTATATAAATAAGCAGTCATGTTTAAATTTTTATTTTAATACAAATTCGGGTTTATGATATTATTTTATAATATTGCAAAAATTATTTTGTTACATAAAGCACCTATCTACTAAAGTTAAATATGGACAAAATAATTTTATTCAATTTTTAATTAATTACATTAAAAAACAGTTTTTATTTTTCAAAACATAATATGAATGCGAATAGCGGTAGTTATTAATCGAGAATGCGGGACATTTTATTTTCAATTTTCATCATATCCATCATGGAGTTCACATGAATTAAATCGCGAGCGAAAACGACTAGTTATGACGCTTTTTATAAAAGTAATAAAAAAAAAGTATAATGCTTATTAAAATAATCTAATAATGATCATGAACCTTTATTGCACTATAGAAATAATCACATTGACGATCGAAAAATCCAACAGCACTACCCCGAAGATCTTTTAACCATTTTACCGTTTTACCCCTAAAATTGGCAAATTCATTTTCAAAATACTGGCAGCATACGTTGAAGTTTTGAATTCCTTCGTATATGTAAAATTATTATTTGTATATAAAATTAAATAAGCCAAATAATCTACAGAAAACCTGTAAAACGATGTTTTATCTTTTTGTTTGTTTTCGGGAACAAATTTTACAGCGTTTTAATATCACAAGACAGCATTTTTTTACTAAAATATCAAACCCATTTTGACGTATTGCATGACACTAGAATCGCTATAGCACTGCCGGAGGTTCGTATTCGTTTTTGATTTCGTATTTTCTTTGACAAGGGCGACGGACGATTGACATGCTCCATCTGCATTTTATTTTGTAATCTAAGTTTTCATGTATATCACTTTCTAGTTTGTTTTTATTACATATTTCGTTAAATTAAAAATTAACCAGTGATGTCAAATCGTCAGACTTTAAAACACACACTCACTACTACTCTAACGCTTTACTAAAACTTGCTACGAGAAGTCGTAGCGCGCTACGTGAATATACTCTACATGAATACAAGTTTTTCTCGTATCATACTATGAAAAGAGAAAAACAATCATTTCAAATTGTGGTTTAAAATTTTAACGACATTACGTAATTATTTCCAGCTTTTTGGGCGAAATAGGAATAAATTAAGAATTTATTTATTTCAAATATTTAATAAAAAAATAAAAAGTAAAATCAAACACAAAATTTTTTTATAAGCATTACAATATTATATTTATATGAAAATTAGCGTGTTTAAAAACATACATTACAGAGTGAACTTCAGTCTCTTTCAGGAAATTTGGTAAAAATGATTCGAAGTTTTCAATACGTTTTTAATTATTTCCTTTGATGAAGAATAAATTAATAATAATAATTAATAATAATAAATTAATAACAATTAATAATTCCCACTCGCAGTGCATAATATAAAATTATTCTTTTGATAAAACATATTTTATTGGTGACATTCGTATTAAGAAATTCAATGAAAAGTGAATTTGCAAAATGTAATTTAATATTTATTTATTTATTAATTTATTATTAAACATACATACATACAATTACAATTACAATTTATGACAATATACAATTAATATTCATGTAAAATTATATAAATAAAAAGGCTACCAAAACAATTTGTGTGTGTAAGTGTGTGTGTGTGTGTGTGTGTGTGTCTGTCTGAAATATTATATTGTATCTAAGCAAGAGTCACGTTTACACTTTAAGCCAGTATCTCAAGAAGTTGTTCTGTCTCGTCATAAGTTTTTCCTAATACATAGAAAGACGCGTACGGTTAATTTACATGTAACCATAATTTATATTTATAATCATATATTTAAATTTATTTTATTTTACTCTTGGGCTTATTTAAAATTTGGTGATAATTTTTGTAACTAAAAATTAAATCATGTATTAAACTATCACAGAATGAATTTCAATGATATCTAAGTTAATTATTAATACCTATGTTTTGATGAATGTGTTTATGCCATATAGCCTTCACATAGTTTTAGTTGAGTTTAAGTTCGTATCTTTAAATAAAAATTCATTCATCAATCACTACGCAACGAGTTTTGGAGCAGTTTTATCAATATACTAGCGGTCCGCCCCGGCTTCGCCCGTGGTACATATTTACGTTTTCTCTACATAAAAACCATCCTCGTACTTCAAGGAATATAATAAAAAAAGAATTATCGAAATCGGTTCAGCCGTTCTCGAGTTATGCGCTTACCAACACATTTTGCGATTTATTTTTATATATAAGAGAAGAAGAAGAAGATAGAGTGATTCAAGAGAAAGATTTTAATACATAATTTGCCAAGTTTTAGACAAAGTGGGCGAAGCCACGGACGGTGGGCTAGTTTTGATAAGATGAAGAACTGTTACGAACGAAACGTAACTACATAATAACTCTTAAAAATGATTTCATTATTACTTTATTTTTAGGTTGTTTTTATTCGCTTCATTTATTTCTAGAACCTTCTATTGTTATACAGAAGTATTGGTAACTATGAAATAGTGTGAATTCCGCCTTGCTACGAACTTACCTCATAACACCATCATTGCTATTGTAACAACATCAGAGCATTGCGATATTTCATAACTTTTCTTTATTGGATTTTATTATTTTCTCTCAATAACCACGAGATTTTATCTTCAGACAAATTAGGTACGTAAAAATAAATTCACCATTTTAGTATTAATTTCTTTGAAGCTGTTTAACGTTCGTTCGGTGTGTTATGTTTAGGCATTCACAAATTCGATTCAAATATCACGTTTCCTGTTTGATGTTTCGTACAGTATTATATGAGAGGATTAATATTTTCAGGTATAATTGAATATTTTTTTAGAAAGTAAAAGAAATGTGTATGTTTGTGTGGGTATAAAGTATACAGTATATAATGTGGCTCAGTTGTCACTCTTCTATTAAAATATAAAAGAAGCTCAAGAGATTTTAGAAAATATACGCGTTAATTATGCGTGTTTCTTCCGCTCTCTATCTAAAAATACGACAAAATAATTAAACATACAAAAACACCAATTATGCTCTATATAACACAGAAACTAGCTGTGCTCCGCGGTTTTACCCGCGTGGCTCCCGTCCTGTTGGTCTTAGCGTTATATATATATAGCCTTCCTCGATGAATGGGCTATCTAACACCGAAAGAATTTTTCAAATTGGAGCAGTAGTTCCTGAGATTAGCGCGTTCAAACGCTTTATAATATTATAGTATAGATTAACATCTATATAACATGGGTGTAGACAATGAGCAAACAAACACATTAATATAAAAGCATACACGCATTTCTAATTTCACCATAAATTCGCAACAAATATTGTTTACAAAGCGGCAATAGCGCAACGCGTGAAACGGCTTAAAGGTATAATTACACATTCAAATAAACAAGCCGAATTTCAACTCAGAGCTGGCTCTGATAAGGCACGAAGCACTTGAGTTCGGCACAACACTGCACTTACCTGCTACGGAACTACGAAGATAGGATACGGTATTATTTTATATAAGTTTTTCGTCTGCAGCTTCGCCCGCGTAGTACCCGCATAGTTTTCGTTACCATGGGATGTCATTTATAAAACCTATCCTATATCCTTTCTCAGGTTACAAACTACATATCTTCGTATCAAATTTCATCGAAATCTGTTCAGTGATTTAGGCATGAAAAAGAGGTATAGAGATAGACTGACAGACAAGAGTTACTTTCACAATTTTAGTAGGGATTTTTGAATAATTTTTTGTAACTTTTTAAAGCTATTTAGCCCATATTCGGTAGGTTTAATTAAGACGAAATATGAGGGTCTCATTTGGTGTAAAGTCTAAACTGACAGGCATGGATAACTTTTTGTTAACGTATGTAATTAAAAACAGAATGGTAATAATTATGTTCAAGATACTTTAGATAATGAAATATTCTATTTCTCTACTCTTAAGTAATTAAATAATAATCATCATTTGACTATTGTCAGATTTGTTGGTAATAAATAATTTTTATATTATTTTTTAGATGTTAATAAAAGCACAATAAATGTTAATAAAAACCTTCGATCACATCTAATTCTACGTGATCTCAGATCACTCTAAAACCTTTTTTTTACTTAATATACCACCTCCATAGATTATAGCTTTTGTGAATGTTATGAAGATGCTACCAAGAGGCATGTCCTAACAAAGGTGCTTCAGTCACTCGCCGACCAATTTGCTTCGCTACGGGGATCATTAATTATTTGTATGTTCGATGGAAACCCCTTATCACTGTAAATAAAGGTATTTTTTGCGCTATTTTAGGGCGAGTTTCTAAATAATATGTTAAGTAGTTATTTTTGGTTTACACAGTAGGTATTTTAAAACATTAAAGTAATTAAAATTTTATTACTTACAAATAAATTTGAGGGCCAACTCGATCGAGTTGGCCCTCAAACAACTAAAAAACGGAAAGGCCTCAGGAGAGGATGGGATAACAACAGAGCTTCTTAAAGCAGGTGGAGCTCCGATCCTTAAAGAGCTAATGGATCTTTTCAATTCCGTTCTCTTCACTGGGAGAACTCCGCAGGCGTGGAGCAAAAGTGTTGTCATACTTTTTTTCAAGAAGGGCAATAAAACGCTTTTGAAAAACTATAGACCCATATCGCTTTTGAGCCACGTCTATAAGTTGTTCTCTAGGGTAATCACCAACCGCCTTGCACGCCGCCTCGATGAATTTCAGCCCCCAGAACAGGCCGGGTTCCGAAGCGGTTATAGCACCATAGACCACATCCACACAGTGCGGCAGATTGTGCAGAAGACAGAGGAGTACAATCAGCCCCTGTGCATTGCTTTTGTGGACTATGAGAAGGCTTTTGACTGCATCGAGACCTGGTCTGTTTTGGAATCCTTGCAGCGATGTCAAGTCGACTGGCGATATATCCAAGTGTTGAGATCCCTCTATGATGCCGCTACGCTAACTGTCCAAATCCAAAATCAGCAAACTAACCATATCCCTCTACGGCGAGGAGTGAGGCAGGGTGATGTTATCTCACCGAAACTGTTCACTACCGCGTTAGAGGATATGTTTAAGACGCTAAACTGGACAGAACGGGGCATAAACATCAATGGCAATAAAATCTCACACTTGCGATTTGCTGATGATATCGTCATCATGGCTGAGTCGCTGCAAGAATTACAACTTATGCTGAATGACCTTGCTGAATCCTCCCAACGAATCGGTCTCCGCATGAACACCGATAAGACGAAGATTATGATCAACGATCACATTATACCGGAACCGATCAGTACTCAGGGAGTCACTCTTGAAGTTGTTCCAGAATACGTATACCTAGGGCAAACGCTGCAACTAGGTAGGAACAACTTTGAGAAAGAAATCAGCAAGAGAATACAATTAGGGTGGGTAGCGTTTGGCAAACTACGTGAAGTCTTACTATCGTCAATTCCGCAATGCTTAAAGACAAAAGTCTTCAATCAGTGCGTCCTACCTGTCATGACCTACGGAGCCGAGACGTGGACACTCACAGTGCGGCTAGTCCACCAACTTAAAGTCGCTCAGCGTGCTATGGAGAGAGCTATGCTCGGTATTTCTCTGCGGGATCAAATCCGAAACGAAGTCATTCGCCAGAGAACGAAGGTTACCGACATAGCTCAGAGAATTAGTACGCTGAAGTGGCAGTGGGCTGGCCACATTTGTCGCCGAACGGATAACCGTTGGGGCAAACGCGTTGTAGAGTGGAAACCGCGACTCGGCAAACGTAGTGTAGGGCGCCCTGTAGCAAGGTGGAGCGACGATATACGCAGGGTTGCTGGTTCTCAATGGCGGCGAAAAGCTGAAGACCGAGCTCTATGGCGTGCCTTAGGAGAGGCCTATGTCCAGCAGTGGACGGAAAAAGGCTGAAGAGAGAGAGAGAGAAATAAATTTAATTTGTTTTTTATTGGCTTTCTCACATATTAAGTAGTGCTCCTTAACATGTCCAGAGCTATATTTCAAGGTTATTTTGCTAAAGTAATTTGTGTATGTCGTAATATAAAATGCATCAATACTTCCTACACAAAAAAAATGTGTGCGTGTACTAGTGTACACATGTAAGAAGTGAAACTTCTTTATGACCTTATTTTTCAAAAAATAATTTACTATATGCAACTTTACAGAAATACGTCGAATCACGCGTAGTAGGGATAAGAAAAAGATGGCACGTAACGGAAAAATGTCACGCGTAACGAAAAAATGTTACACTAAATTTTTTTCCGACCCCGATAAGGAAGTTTCACTTCAACAAATGCATTAAATATTTAGAACAAATTTCCTCAAGTGTTTGAATCCAAATACAATTTATACAAAGTAATTATCACTGAAATGGAAACATTGATGACAAACAAATCAGCAGACATCTAGTTAAATCTTAATATCTAGATATTTCGACTAGCTAATCTAAAATCTAGATTTGAATTCAAAGCGCTTCATTGCATAGCGATTGTATCAAAATCTATTTGTATGCAAATTCTCTTATTTCGTACATGAGTGTCTTTTTTTAAACAACACTACATTCTTATTGTTCTGTAAGGGAATTTTAATTAAGAGATGTAAAGTTCGGAAAATAGGGATCTGCGTTTTTCTTAAAATGTAAATTTTATAGGATTTGACTAAAGGCAACTGAAATTTGTCTGAATATTCTATTCTTAATTTTATATATGAATTTTGATGAATTAAATTTCATTATATTCAATGTTGTCTTATTATTGGTATTCCTTTTTATTGGCGTATTGTTTTGTTAAAGTTAATTATAAATATTGGAATACAAATAGCTGCAAGGAATCTATGTATGTTAAAATAAATAAATAAATAATACGGGGGTCCATTCCCTTAACATAATAATTATTATTATATTTAAAAATTTGTTAGAACATATTTCTTTTTTAAAAACATACCTTTCAGCCAAATCTGTTCAGCATGTTTTGAATGAAAGAGCAATAGACATCCTCAATAGGATACATGATTTATCATGTTTTGGAAAAGCATCACAAGTGTCACTATAAAAATTTATTATCAGATTTGAACGCAGATATTATACAAATTGGCCTTTTTCAATCACAAAGCATGTTATTGACAGGAAATTGGAAACGTCATAAATAAATGAACATCGGCACATGAAAATAATATTTATTTTGAAAATTTATTATGTGTAACAGATTTTGAGTTGTTTGATTTATAAAAAACAATGTCGAATGCAAGTATTGTAGACGCTTGGGGGTTTAAAAATAAAACGCTACAAATTGAGAAAGCAAAGTGTTTTAGGAACATCGGTTAAAAATAGGAACGTTCACGTTTTTTGTCTTCAATTTCATGGTAGAGAAACAAATGATCTGACATGGGTAGGAAAGCTTAAATTAAATGAAATATATGGAGAATACCTCTAATTTCGTACATTCTTCATTTTAATAATAATAAAGATTTTCTTTTGCATTATAACTCACAAATCTATCTTCAAATGTTCAGGAAAATCTAATTTTAAAGAAATTGCTCATAGCTTGATTACGACGGAAAAGGACAATCAATTTAACAAATAAAAACAGTTACATTAAAGTATAATAACATCTCTCTCAAAACATATAAGATGACAAGTTTAAAAAACACAATATTATCAACAAAAACATAAAACTGTTGCCTATATTCTGGCATTCTAAAAAAATACCAACCATAAAATCAACTAAACGATATCCCCAGATTGACACATGTTCAATGTTCATCACACAGTTCGCTCACGTAAGGAAAAATGAAAAAAGATCATAATAGTTAGCGGTGCGGACCGTCATTAATCATTGTCGAGAGTCTCAGTTGCAGCGTCTGCCCGTCAACCCTTTTTTCTCGACCCAACTTAATTAATTCGTTTCAAAAACACGTACCTATTTAACGCAATTCATCTTACCTCGTGAGGACGTTTTAATTAGTTTAAACCTGCTTTGTGCTGATAATGAAGAAATTAATTGGAGCATAAGTTTAAAGGAGGTTTTTCCCCGTGTTTAGGGATTTATGTTGAGATAAATAGATTGAGGATAGAATGACCGGTGAATGAGGCATTTTGAATGTATTTGATGCTCTGTTCAATAACAACTGACGAGGAGGAGGACTAGCGTAATTGATATTAGAGATTTAAGCAGGAAATTTTTCGAAAATATGTTTTTATGCAATAGGTGTGGATGCGGCGCCTAGATTTTTAAATGTTTCAATACAATTCACATTTGAATTATTTATTTATAATTATGAACTGTATTATATATGTTAAACATCTCTGTACTTAAAAAGGATATTTCCTATAAACATGGTACAAGCTTCGAACCGTTAAAAACATATTAACTTGAAATCTCCGTTTATCTAGAGATCGCATCAATTACCCATAAAACGTAACATTATTTAAATATATGCAACCGTGAGCGGTTATCCGAATACGTATCTAATTCTGTCAGTAAAATAAGTTTGGCAAAATTCATATATTCCCAAAACAATATCGTAACACCTGCGGGCTGATTTCCATCCTACCCTCGCTGTGCCTGTATAAATTTCCAATTTAGAAACCTTACAATGGACCCTTGTTTGACATAAATAGTAGCTTATAGTTACGGTCCATGTGAGCTCGAAGAGTCAGCTTTTTCGCAAGCCTAGTGAGATGGCTGATAGTGGAATTCATTTTTTGTATTATTTTTGGGCTTATTATAAGTCTTTACTTTTTATTCCTTATATTTTGGGACTAAAAGGGAAAGACCAATGTTCTATATCTCTCTATTTAAGTAATTATCTTTATAAAAAGTTATACCTAGTGCTATTTGTGATTGCTATTTTAACTTTACTTTTAAATTAAGTTTTATAATAACTATGTCTCGGTTCTAAGGATGTATCATTATAGATTCAATGAAATAAATTTTTCATTCATACTATGTACAATGTAATTAATTAAAAAATTAAATAATCATAAAATAAAAAAATGTATACTTACGTGGCTAGAGAAGTTTGACTACGACGAAATTGAAACCTTGCTAGGATCTATAATTTAAGCGTGCTTAAAGAAAGGAAATAAAATAATAAATAAATATTATATTGATATACTTCACACATAAAAGCACATCTTACACGCAAACACACACACACACACACAAACATTAAAGCGCTTTCCACCTTTACTTGTAATTTTTAAAATTTTCTTCTGTATAACGTAGGTATACTGTTAAGAATTTAATGGGAGAAGCCACTGGCTCCTGAGACACAGTATTTAACTAATTCAGGAGCCTATGGATTCATATTTAAGCTGTACCTATTTATTTATGTCAATAAAGTTATTATTATTTATTTAATGAATTAAAAAAAAAACTCAATTCACATTGGCGCAGAATCGAACCATCATCATTCATACAGCAAACAAAACTAAATATTTACCACTACCACATAATTTCATAGGACCGTAAACAATTATTCTAACTCGGTATAGTTTTTTGAAGTTGCCTAAAGAAAAGTTTCCACTCGCGCCGAGCTTGCGGTCGACCATTGGAACTTTGGAATATTCTGGAATTCCACTGTTCTATGCTTTCACATCCGCTGTGGTTTGCGTTAAAGTTAAATAAGTGAACAATTCCAACGGGACCCTATATGAAGGCTGGTTATACACGAGCGGCGTTTTGATCGCGACATTTTTTATTCTTTGAGTGAATTTCCAAATAATTTAATCATCATGATCATTTCTACAGTGCACTTCATCACACAATAAACAATCATATAATACAGGCTATAATAATTTTTCAGTTTGTACTTTCAGAAATCCTAAGTTATTGTGTCGTATACGATACATTGTAATTTATGTGAATTATTAAGCGCGTCACACACGGTGAAGATACTATAATATTTTATCTTAAGATACTGTAATATTTTATATTACAGTATCTTAAGGTATCCGGTATCAGCGTTCTGACCATCATTTTTCTTTTTGTCATTGCGTACTAAGACCCCTGTAGAACCGCCATCCTGTTACAAATGACCCACTAAATTTCGGGTAGAAGAAAGATTAAGATAAAATATTATAGTATCTTCACCGTGTGTGACGCGCTTTATACATGAATGTGTGCTATATGACATAACAATTCTGACAGTTGCTACCGCTGTATACATCTATTATTGGTGAAAACATTAAAATAATTCCATTGTAAATGCATTGTATTTTTGTATGATTTTGAATTTTAATTATCTTAATGCTATTTTTTTTTTGTGAAATATAAATGATAAATTCGTATTCGAAAATGGTAAGTCACGCTGCTTTACGCAGTAATTTCTTTCCGTGGATGTTTGCTATGTGTGGACCCAGCTATTGAAACTCAAAACACAAACTCAAACTTAAAACAAATAGTTATTATTCATAAGTAAATAAAATATGGTATGTAGGATAGGTTTCAATCAATCAAATTACACGCCTTGTATGTGAACCGCCTTATTTACAAATTGTGTATATTTGTGTAATTGTTAACTTAAATACGAGAAATGCAGATATTTAGCAACAGATGCAATGTATTCAGTTATTTAGTTTATCATAGTTTTCCTTTGTAATATAAATCTTTAGACAAATCATATTGAGTTACTTATTATTTTGGTATAGATAAATAAAAATAAAGCAATACGTATGCCAATAATTGCAACATCGGTAAAAAGATAAGCAACTAATTTAATACAAACAAACAATATTTCCTCTTTATATAATATTAAAGTAAAGATAGACATATTTATAACACTCAATGAAATAGATAATATTTCCGTTTTATTCTTCGTTAATTTAGAAGCAATTTCCTAGTGTAAACTTGTTACCTATCGTCTACTCAAGAGAGCTCCCATTAAATCAATGCTAACTTTAGCTATCTGTAACAGTCCCTTTAATTAAATGTATTTGACATTAAACATTTTTTATTAACGTACAAAATTGACTTCTATAATCCTTTGTTAAATCTAGGTATTGTTATTACAAATTAGTACATAATTGTTATTAAAAATGAGGATTATACAGTTTTAAAGTGTTTCTAAAAAGTCTATGCCTAGATCAGTTTAAATTTATTTAACATAGCATATAGGAGAAACGGTATAAGACACATCCATCGAAACAAAAAAAGGAGCGGGTGTTCCGAGCACACGTGTCAGAAGTGAAATTTCTTTGGCAAGTTTTAAAGAAACCAAAATCATCGCCTATCTCCATGACGTGACGGAATTGCCATGTCGCGCCCTTTTTTATAAAGCGCCCTTTAAATTTTACACTCAACGCGCTTAAAGAAGTTTCACTTCCAAATAAAGGATAACCAGATAGTGTTTTACTCCATCATTATAATTAATTAATTAATTTGACCAGTCAGACATTCATTTATTAAATTAAGCACTTCATTAATTAACCAATCCATTAATACATGTGAACATTTAACCGAACCATTTCCATTGTTTATACCAATCAATAAAGAAACACTAAAACTATCTTAAGCATCAAAAGAGAAAAAACAATATCTAACCCATTTACATATTAATGGTTGCAATGTAAAGGGTTGTATGTAAATTGTGTAGAAATTGGAGCAACAGTTCGCCCAAAATTGGTTGCGTAGAAGTTGGATTATCACGGGCTAGTTAACCAGGATCAGCTGATCCCGGCTTGTCAACAACAACAAATGATAAATCAACTTCGAGGAAACAATACGGCGAATTTAGTTGCCCTGTGAGATTGTGAGCCAGTGCAAGTTTGGAGATAATTCGTGTTTCATCTGTTTAGTGTTTCGTAATGAACGGTGAAAAGTATTTTTGGTTATGGACTGAGATTAAATTTATTCACTCGTTGACTGATTATCACGTAGTATCTACATACCATATACGTATTTTACAAGACAGAAAAAAGATGAATCAAAATAACTTTACAAGGAGTAAGATAAAAGATTACTATCTTACCAGGAAAATGCACTATCTTATCGCAACATATCGTTAAGTAGGTAGAGTAAAAATTAAAACTTCGTCAATACATATTTATTTTACCTAACATAAAGGGTATAAGTATAAGAAGTTTGAAATGAAATGACAGTTTGCTCTCACAAATTTATTAATCAAACAAAACAAAAATACAGTTAACAAATTAATACTACTACTACTGCTACTTCTAGACACACACACACTTCTAAACAAATTCTTCCACTTCAGAACCCTAATTAAAGCTAGCTTTATGACCTACTAGCTGTGCCCCGCGGTTTCACCCGTATTGCTCCGCTCCTCTTGGTCTAAGTGTGATTATATATAGCTATAGCCTTCCTCGATAAATGGACTATCTAACACCGAAAGAATTTTTCAAATCGGACCAGTAGTTCCTGAGATTAGCGCGTTCAAACAAACAAACACTTCAGCTTTATAATATTAGTATAGATTATAGCTCCCACTGTATCCCACCCTTATTCGCCATGAATTAATCAAATAGCGGAGTTATCACGCAGCTTGATTGATGCGCGGCTCCTTCGGACATTTTCACTGGTGATTGCTATTGTGATGTTTCATTTAAATAGCCCACTTTGGTGTATCTAATTTGATTAATATCTGGATCAGTGCAGTGTTTATTAAGGAAACTTGGGAAGGACATTATAACTATACCACACACTTTAATAATTTTGTAAGTAGGTATGTTATGGAAATGATAAGTACACCTAGCCCTTGAGCAATATATAACATTAGGTAGATTTTGAAAAAAATGTAGATAATTTAGGGCGTATAATTGGATAGATAGATAATTTTTAAGATGTCCAAAGATTTCGCTAAGAGTCAGATCAAAACTTTTAAATTTTTATCTCTAACATAAAAATAAATAAGTGTTATTTTTTTGCATAATATATAAACACCACATTACCATAATTATTTAAAATTGTAAATCGACTTAAAAATTGCCTCAAGAAATAAGCGACATTTTGGCACAATTTTGTGAAAACTCTATCCCGGAGTTGTCAAAATGACACTTGCAATTTGCATGTTTATTGTTCCGCCATCTTTTTTACCCTCGTAAATTTTATGCCTTCTCTTATTATTTAATGTATTAAAGTAAAATAAATTAACTTATTAGTTCAGATATTATTATGGTTAATAAAAATGGATTTAGCGTCGAACTTTCATTATTTTTACTTCTTCTTTATACTAGAATCAATTAACTATTATGTTTAAAAAACAATGTATGCCTGTACTAGTGTACACACGTAAGAAGTGAAACTTCATTATGGCCTTATTTTTCAAAAAATAATTTACTATAAGTATGCAACTTTACAGAAATACGTCGAATCACGCGTGGTAGGGATAAGAAAAAGATGGCGCGTAACGGAAAAATGTCACGCGTAACGAAAAAATGTTACACTAAATTTTTTTCCAACCCCGATAAAGAAGTTTCACTTCAAAAAAATAAAGCATAAATATATAAATACTATTCTGTTTGTTTTAATGCTTCCATATTATTCAACATAGCTTACCTTTTCAATCGGATACTCGTACGAGAATCAAAAGGTATCACGACATTTTTCGCAGACGTCATAAATCCAAAATCACGTGGTAAGCTCACCAATGTTCTAGTAACTTCCATGGAAGCATTTAGTTATGTTACATAGGACATTCATCACATCCTACCACGCCTCTTCCGTGTCAGACGATGATGTAGTAATACGATGACAATATTTTTCTATTGCATCTGTATTTTGACGTCATAGAATATATTCCTCCATGCCGTAAAGAAAAAAAAAATGACGTGAACTAAGGTCATTGAGTTTTAATTTTGATCGGGAATTGCGATTTACTAAAGAAGAAATAAGTATTTTAAAGAAGTATAATTTTCTAATGAAAAATTGAATAGTTTCATCTTCTTATCTATCTATATAATAAAAATGAATCCCAAAATGTGTTGGTAAGCGCATAACTTGAGAACGGCTGAACCGATTTCGTTAATTCTTTTTTTATTATATTCCTTGAAGTACGAGGATGGTTCTTATGTAGAGAAAACGTAAATATGTACCACGGGCGAAGCCGGGGTGGACCGCTAGTATGTATTTAAAAATGAATCGCAAAATGTGTTGGTAAGCGCATAACTCGAAAACGGCTGAACCGATTTCGATAATTCTTTTTTTATTATATTCCTTGAAGTACGAGGATGGTTCTTATGTAGAGAAAACGTAAATATTATGTACTACGGGCGAAGCCGGGGCGGACCGTTAGTTATGAATATAAATAATAGATACATTTGTAGATTTAGTTTATTAAAAGCTTGTTCAATTAAACTACATTCGGCTTAATTTTATATCTTTTAACTTATGCAAGTAAACATTATCGCAGTTTTTATCATCAACTTATCTATGAATTTTTATCAACACGTAAGATTGCCAAAAACGCTTAAACACATTCACAATTTCGCACTTAAATTTCCTTTATTGACATAAAAAACTATCTAAATAGTGTAAAGCTCAAAAGGGCTAGTTGAAACAAAAACGACAAACGGGTCATTGTTAGCCGTTTAAAATTTGACGAAGCAAAATAAAGTCTGTAACGAGAGCAATTATGAAATGCGTTTCATTTTCAAGTACGTTTTGTAACAAAGCCTCTTGTCGTTGATATTTCCCGCCATGGATATAGGGAGCTGGATTTGCTATTTTAATTTGTGGATTTGATGAAAAACATGCAGTAAAAGTTATTTAATCTTTGGTAGAGGTGTACTTATGTTATTTTTATATAGTACCGTGAAACCTGCTTACTTTGCCACTTTTTCATGTGTCAAAAAGTTTGATTCGCTTTAAAAAAATATAATTGTATGAAAACGTAATGAGTAACCTGCACCTAGACGTAGTAAATTTCATGAAAATTTACATTATTACTAAATATCTATTTCATTTTTGTAAATTATAATATTTTAAGCATAAAAACAATTATGGCAAAGTTAGCTGTCACTTCTGGTAAATTTGCCATATGAAAGAAAAAATGAAATTTTTGGAGTTTATGAGGTTAAAAAGTAATATATTTGCACTCTTCCTATATCCCGTAAAATAAAGTAAAAACTTTATATTATTTAGCACTGGTAATTTAACTCTCTAAGAAGGTGGCAAATTCACCAACCTTTCCAAAATATTTCCTATATAAGAAGAAGTTAGGGTTAGGGTTGTCAAATAAAAATGTTTTCGTAGTAGGAACAATTTAGTAAAAGTAAAAAAAAAACATAATCAATTACTTCTAGTTAGTTTCTTAACTTTGAATTGTTTTACATAATAAAACAAAAAAAAATAGTATTCGTAAAACTAACTAACTTTTTTTTAATATCACACATTACACGACATTCCTAAAAGATTTAAACAATGACAAATTCTTATTTATATGATCTTGATTGAATATAAAAATTGTTGTTATTTTAAACTTGATAGGAACCAAGCCAATCAAGTTTTAAAATCCGTTTGTACACATTATTTCCTATTAGCTGTACCTACTTTATGTGTCTCTATTTCTTTTGTGTGTGCAATAAATAATTAAATAAATAAATACCTTTTGTAAAACAACCTTCATTTAAGCACATGCACTGTGTATTTCATACCTGGCTACCTAACTATTTATATTTTTTTTTTACCGGTCAGTAGGTTCTTACAATGACAATTTAATTAAAATATTCATCAGAAATTTTGTGGCAGCCCTAACCTCCAACAAAACATGGCAAAGTCACCATCACAGACGTTGTGATTGGGGTTGTTGAATTTACCAATACCAATTGCGAAGTAAAGGTAGCTTGTAGCACAGTAAATCAGCTTTTATTTAGCTAAAGAACATTATTTTAACATAATATCAAAAAAATACTTACGTAGGCAAAGCTTTTCCCGTTTGTTTTTGTAAAAGTTCCGGAGCACTAAGTTTCATACCGCCAACATTCGAAAAAAGTAACCGCCGAAAATGACATCTCAAAAACAAGCTAGGCTGCCACATCTCATTCGGTGTTGCCATTTAACTCATAAATTTTACTATACAGGCATGCATAAATGACAAAAAACTGATATTAAGATGTGACTACACTTTTTCCCTCAGAAGTTGGCTATGGCAAAGTCTGCAACCGTTGGCAAAGCTAGCAGGTTTTACCGGTACTACATTTCCGCTCGCGGCTTCGTCGGCGTTTTCAAAGGAAAACCCGCATAGTTCCCGTTCCCGTGAGATTTCGGGGATAAAACCTATGTTAATCCAAGTTACCCTCTATATGTGTGCTAAACTTCATTGAAATGGGTTCAGTAGAATTTGCGTGAAAGAGTAACAAAAACACACACACATGAGGTGGTGTGTTTTTGAGGGTGAGGATGCTCACAAACTTTGGCATTTATAATATTAGTAGGATTGTATACAAACAGCTCGACAGAAGCCCTGTTTAACTGGTATAAAAGAAATATAGTTTATTATAGTGCTCGGTAAAGATGTAGCTTTCTGATGGTAAAAGTATTTTTAAAATTGGTAGAGCAGATTTGAGTTAAATCGTAAACAACTTAATCTTTCCTGTTTCCTGTCTCTTTCAGATTTTAAGCTGATATTATTATTAGTTTCCTGTCTCTTTCAGATTTTAAGCTGATATTATTATTATTATTTTATTTTAAGCTTTAACAAATAAAAACTGCTATTATTTAACATCATATAATTTAAGAAAGAAAGATAGAAAATACATTTATTATTAATTTGAATGTATAAATAAAAAATATTAGAGTTCGTTTTGCTAAATTGTTTTTGTCAGCTTGGGACTAAATACTATTGTGTAAACAAACAGACCTCTCCAATACATAGGATCGTGTACGTGACAGAGAGCAAGTTATAATTTTCGGTAAGTATATCTATATTGTTTTCAGCGCTATACGAAAATAAATGTTTGGAAACTGAATAGACCAATATAGTTAGATAATATTAAAAAAATATTTACTTATGCAAACGAATTCAAAATTCATATTTTAATAATATACCTTAAGGGAACATAATTAAGACTCTATCTACTAAAATAATCACCTAATTATTTTAAACTAGCTGTCCGCCTGCGGCTTCGCCCGCGTTTTCAAAAAAAACCCGCATAGTTC